>SNQJ01S0084231.1:74986-102242 GCA_010110895.2 Picea sitchensis
GGGTGTAAGTCCATTAAGCAGGTCATCAATGTAACTTTTCCAACCTAGCCCCGCCCCTTCTCGTCTCGTTGTTGCAACGTTGGATTTCATCACCAACTAGTGGCTTCGAAATTAGAAGGTTTTGTTTGCTTGGTGTTGCTTTCTAGATTTTCTTTACTAGTGCGTGTTGTTTGTTTCTCGAAAATTGAATATAGGATTTTCTTCGCGAAGTTTGTCACTCGTTTACAATAGCTCCTCCACGCCATTCACGTAGAATGCAGGAAAATACTGGCTGATAATGAAGCAACCTGGAGACTTAAGAACATGGAAATATGGCTAGAAAATGGGGATGAGAACACAAAATTATTCCATGCCTTTTCCAAAGGTTGGAAAGAGATAAATACAATCTGGAGCTTAAAGGATCAGGAAGATAGATCAATCACCTCTTTCAAAGGGATAACAAACTTGGGGAAAAAACATTTCCAGACATTATTCAAAGATTACCGAAGGGCCAACTTAGCCAACATCATCAAACTGGACCTCTACTTCCCCATCTTCATGGACGAGGAAGAAAATCGAAATATCTTTGCAGAAGTCACCGAAGCCGAACTCAAAGACACCCTTCAAAGCTTCCAAAAAGATAAAAGCCCCGGTCCATATGGTTGGTCAATAGAATTCTACCTAGGTTTCTTAGATCTGATCGGAGACGATATTCTCAAAGTCATAGAGGAATCTAGACTAAATGACATAATTCATAGACCACTCAACACCACTTTCATAGCTCTTATCCCAAAGGTAAATGATCCTCTCTCCTTCGATGATTTCCAACCCATCTCTCTCTACAATTGCATCTACAAAATTATTGTAAAGGTAATTTCTTGAAGGCTGAAGCCGCTACTCTCCTCGTCCATCTTGAAATAACAATTTGGATTCCTTGAAGGTAGAATAATACATGAAGACATTGGGGTATCTCAGGAGGGACTTCATAGTCTGAAAACCACAAAAGAAAAGGGCACCATTTTAAAGATTGACCTCTCCAAGGCCTTCGACAAGGTAAGTTGGTCCTACCTCAGGCTTCTACTCACCCATCTTGGCTTCAACGTCCCCTTCATCAAATGGATAATGTCCTGCATCTCATTGGTCTCCTTCATGGTCCTCATAAATGGAGCAACCTCACCTTTCTTCACCTCCGAAAAAGGTCTTCGCCAAGGATGCCCCCTCTCCCTCTACTCTTTCTGCTGGTGGTCGAGGGACTTAACATGGATATAACAAATGCAGTCATATCGGGGGAATTTCTCAGAATACAGCTAACCACAAGTCTAAGACTCACCCATTTACTTTTTGTGGATGAAATCCTCATCTTCTATAGTGGTCGAAGGCGGGATGCATAAGTTCTTGCAAATATCGTCTCCCTCTTCCGCCCGACAACATTTATGCAAATAAATACTAAAAAATCCACCCTTTCCTTCTCTGAATTGGAAAGAGAGGAGGAAGAAATCTACCGAAGCTCTTTCCTTTTACTCTTCAAGATCTCTCAGAAGGCCTAAAATATCTTGGTTTTGACCTAAAACCAAATAATTATCTCAAAAAATACTGGAAATGGATAATCTCCAAAATGGAGAAAAGACTATCTGGGTGGAGCTTTAGGTGGCTCACAAGGGCAGGGCAACTCACCCTAACAAAAGTAGTACTAGAGGCCATCCCAGTTTACTGGATGTCTCTGGCCTGGATTTTTAAAGGAACTCTTGAAAATATCAGGAAAATATGCTCTCGTTTCATTTGGTAAGGTTCTGGAGACAAATTCACACATCCATGGGAAAAATGGGATCGTCTAGCACGTCCAAAAGCTCTTGGAGGTTGGGGGATTAAAAATATATTTCTGTTGTCAAAGGATTTGGCAACAAAAATAGGTTGGCGCCTCATATCAAGCAACAACCTCTGGTCCCTAGTAATCATCCAAAAATACATAGCCACGATGATAGTGGAAGACTGGATCAAAAACCCAAACAAGTCACACAAAACAAGCTCCATCTTCTGGAAAGCTCTTATTTCCTACTTCCCAGTAATTGGCGAAGGACTTTCCTGAAGAGTAGGTAGAGGAAATCTAATCTGCATTGGATAAGATCCTTGGCTTGGAAGTGGAATCTCTCACATTCTTCCTCTGGAACTAATTAACCTCCTCCACATGAAAAATATATTCCTACTCTCCCACCTGGCCGACCCATACACAACAACTCTTTGGAATCAGGGTTGGAAAAGAGCAACTGATCTTGGGCTAACAGGAGCCTCTGCAACACAATACAAAAATTATATTGCAGAACTATAGGTTGAACACATAAGACTACTCGACAGGGAGGATGAGATGGTCTAGAAAAATGATCCTTCAGGAGCTTACACTCCAAAACTGAGCTACATTGCCTTAAGTATGGACCTCTTTCAACAACACAAAATCTAGTGGTGGAAAGGACTTTGGAAGCTAAAATGTCCCCAAAAAGCCAAACTCTTTCATTGGGCAGCCCTAAAGTGGAAAGTTCCTACTTGGGAAATTCTACAAAAGCAACAATTTGAAGGGCTTGGTAGATGCCCACTCTGCCACTCTGAAAATGAAACAACTTTCCATCTGCTTATCTCCTGCCCTTATACCCAAAGAGTATGGATAAAAGTTTCAGCTAGCATTCGTCAATCTTGCACTTAGGGAGGATCAAGTCTGGAACAAGCTTGGAAATTTTGGACGCACGACCAAATTTATAGAGAACTAAAGGATCTTCCCCTCATCTTAAATTGGGGCATATGGTTGGCCCAAAACACAACTCTCTTTCTTGACAAAGTCTCCGTCCCAGAAAAAACAACAACACAAAGCCTCTCAATTCTCTCACATTTCCCGCAAACACAAAAAGGTCCAAACATATAGTTGATCCACTCAAAGATACTAAACAAATCGAAGCCTTGGGATTACTTTGATGGGGCCTCACAAAATAATTTATGTGGGGGTGGATTTTTCCTTCATCTTTCAAAAAATCTCTCCTTTCACATAAAATTGGGCCCGGGACAGGGTACAAACAACTATGTAGAGCTATTGAATTTAAAACTACTACTTCTCTTTGCAAAAGAAAAAGAATTGCGACATATCTAGATCTTCGGAGACTCAATGATTGTAATAAACTGGGCAATAAAATTTAGCAGTGTCATAATATTTTCCTCCTCCCTATTCTGGAAGACATTATTCGCTTAATAGAAGAATTTGACATTGTAACTATCTCCCATGTCTACAGGATCAGGAACATGGTAGCGGACACACTCTCAAAAGCAGGGCTCCCCCTTGATTTGGGTCAATGGAACATCACAAAGCACAAGGATGGAAACTCACAAACTTAATACCATCGACCTTTTATAGACACATCAGTCCAACAACAGGATCAATAGCAACAACAAATATTTGAATGAAAGCAACAATAGTTACTTTTCTTGAATGGATTATTTTCATGATCTCAGGGAAGCAGATAAAAGAATTCTTACCATTCTCAGCAGCCTATATTTTTGAAAAATCTTCCAGTTCTGATACAGAATCTCCTTCTAAAGACTATTAGTTTTAAACACCTATTTCTGGGTGTAATATTTGTAATCTTAAAACTGGTTTTTCCTAGGATTTTCTTCATGGCAGAAAGTTAGGGACTTTCTAAAAATAAATTCTTTCTCTGATAAATATACTACACCCATGAGGTGTTTTTCTCCTTGAAGCACCTACAAAATGTAATTTTGTCTCTTCAGATGAATAAAATTACGCTTTTTTCCATGAAAAAAAGAAGTTGTCCAACGTTTCCATGACTATATTTTATTGCGTAAAACCACCATTATTTATGATTGCAACCCTATGCAACATATTCTGACTAGACATGTGTTGGGGTGAAAATACTCCAAATGGATTGTTATCCTACAAGAGTTTGATTTGGAATTTGAGAAATCCAAGTTAATTTGTGACCGTCCCTCAACTGACATAGAAAGTGTGGCAGAAGATTCTATTCCTAATGAATCTCTTTTTCTGATTAGTTCTTCCGATCTGTGGTATGGAGATATCATTATCTATCTCCAAACTCAAACATTTTGGCCTATTTTGTCTAGCACTAAACATTGTCGAGTTCGATACCAAGCTCGACAATACATCATTGTTGGCGATACCCTTCATCGTCATGGTGTCGATTCCATTTTCGAAGGTGTTTAACCCATGAGGAGGTCGAGAGAGCTCTTAATGACTCTCATACTCGAGCATGTGGTGGTCATATGTCTAGGTATGCCACTGCCCAAAAACATTTCATGAGCCAGATATTTTTGGTCATCCCTATTTAAGGATTGCATCCTTGCGGTCCAAAAGTGTCATGCGTGTCAGATCTATAATTGTAAGCTGCATGTGTTTGCTGCTCCACTTCACCATGTAGTTTTTTTTGGTTCATTTTCTAAATGGGGCATTGATTTCATGACATGTAAACCTCACTCTTCTAGGGGGCATGGGTATATTATTATCGTCATGGATTATTTCACTAAGTGGGCTGAGGCGATGCCTACATTAAATAACACTGGGAAAACTGTAGCCCTTTTTGTTTTTAATCACATTATTGCTTGATTCGATGTGCCCCAAGACATTATCACCGATCATGACACTCATTTTTGAAATTACATGATGTTGGAATTAACCTCCAAGTTGGGTTTACGACATGAAAACTCAAATCCTTACTATCCACAAGCCAATGGCTAAGTCGAAGCCATAAACAAAATTTTTAAATGATGCTTCGTAGGATGATAGGGATTCAAAAAATTAATTTTCATGCGGTGCTTTTTTCAGCATTATGGACATATAGAACTTTGGTAAAAAAAACCACAGGTTTTATGCCATTCCAGTTAGTATATGGTTTAGAGGATGTGCTGCCAATTGAATGCGAAATACCATCTTTAAAACTAGCCGTCGAATTACTTCCCAATAACATTGCCAAGGAAGAACGTCTTTTATATTTGACACGATTAGATGAAACTGGTCGTGATGCCACTCTGGATAATGAAACCCATAAGAAACATGTCAAAGATCAATATGATAAAACTGTTAGACCTCGTGTGTTCTATGAAGGAGAGTTGGTCCTATTATATGATCAAAATCGTGAAATGTTGGGGGCAGGTAAATTTGAGCCCATGTAGCATGGTCGTTATATCGTTAAATGTGTATTAGAGAAAGGTTCCTATGAGCTAGTGGATTATGATGGGATTCCTTTGGGTGAGCCCCATAATGGGATTTACCTTAAAAAGTACTATGCTTACAATTATTCTACATAAGTTCTTTGTATACATTGTAGCATGTTTTGGTGTGATTTTACCACTTTTTTCAACGATTTCGGCCTACTGCTTTTCTTGCACTGTGCTTGGTTTTTAGATGTCCACATCCCCTTTACCTTATTTTGGCTTTGTTGATGGTGCTATCCATAGTACTCAGAACCTTTCATCTGCTGCTTGGGAGATCTACATGCCTATCGATGAGTTGATTAGTCTACTTGGTATATGCCTTGGTCGTGCGACTAACAATATAGCGGAATATAACACAATCATTGAACTATTGATCAAATCCATTTCACTTGGAATTCACTGCTTGGTTGTCCGACTTGACTCCAAACTTTTGGTACTACAGTTAAGTAACATCTATTCTATCAGAAGTCCTACTCTATTACGAATATGTTTAAGGGTTCGTCTCTTGGAAAGAGAGTTTGACTATTTAGAGTATCAACACAGTCCAAGAAATCTAAATACATTAACAAATGATTTGGCTAATTAAGTATTATATAGACATTTTCAACATTTGTAAAATCACATACACACTTTTCACCCAATAGAACAAAATATAAATCGTTTTATATTAAAGTTTATAAAAAGTTTACAAAATGTGTTGAGACAACACCAATCCTATGGATTTCATATCAATACATGTCGATCATCAAAATGAATAAAGATATCCTAATCATGATGCTCATGGTAGCATACTACTGCTTGAGATACTCGCTGGAGCAGACGAACTATGTGTCCATATACTCCTGCAGTGTGCTCCTGGTACCGCCACTGAAGATCATCAATTTGGATATTCGGTATACCCAAAGTTAACCCCTTGAGGTTGTGCTCTATCTCCTCAAGATCCTCTGCTACTTCACGATCATAAACAACAACCATTTCATCCTGATCACCTCGCCTTTGTATCGACGAGGTTCCATATGGTCTACTTGGCCCGATATCTGCATGATGAAAACAAATTAATCTCAATACAACAAAAAAAATTAAAAGTTTAAAAGTTTAAAACAAAAAAAATGTTTTCTTCTTACCATAATCATTCCACTGATACCCCTCAGGAAGGAATATGTATGGATCTCCTAATAAATCCATCCCTGTATATGTATAGTCTTCGACCATGATGAGTTGTTTCTTCATCGATTTGAATAACTTATCGTCATAGGAGACTATAGGGTCGCCACCATGGAGCATCATCAGATCCATCCACCTCTTCATTCGAGGCTTTTGTGGATCGACATCCTCGACTAAATCCATGATCTGTAAATGTAGTAGTGGAACTCTCTCCAGGAAGAAGGATACCAAAATTGAACTGTAACCAAATTGTTTCAAACAACCTGTTTTACACTTGGTTAGCTGATATTTCGTGCTCTCAAACATCCCTTCACACCAGTTAAACATTGTAGGCGCCATGCAATCGAATGCATACTTCATTTGAGAGTTGGTGGCTAAATGAGGAGTTGCACTTCTGACAAATCGAGTGATGGTGTAAAGAACGGTCCTCAAGAAAAGATCTCTAACGTTCTTTATGGGAATTTTCCCACTACTTTTCCTTGTTTCGACAACACAATGTTGTGAGATATAATTCTTAGTCTTTTCACCGCCTCCCCTAAATCCATATACATACACACACTCTCATCGTCTTGAGAGCCCAGTCAAAAAATAAATGTCCTTGGTTTCCAAGTACAAATCATGAACTTCGACCTTGAATACTTTCTCATCGGGTTCCCACATCTTTACCAAGAACTCCAATAGTTAAACTTGGGCCCTCATGCCATGGAGCTGGAATTTTTTTTCCAACCCACAACTCCGGAGGGCCAACATGGTGTTTGGATCATTGCCTACAATTTGATGTTCCATTTCATTCTCACTTTCCGTCCATTCCAACATTTTTCCTGGCCAAAAGTCTGCAAACAACAAGTAGAGAACTTATTTTTCAGACAACATCCAAAATTTCCAAGCTTCACAACTTAAGATGAGGAAAAGTTTTGAGCTCTACGAGTGTCGCACCCCGTTTTTACCCACAGTACGACTTTGTTGCACTTCTCGATAAAGTTGTATTGAGACACTCTTAAGCGTCACAGTCCTCAATAGGGGTAGCCTGCGACACCTGGGAGGTGCATTTTAGGGATTGGAAAGAAGCTCAAACACATCTAAAACTAGCTTGAAATTGAAAATTTTGACCATCAAATGAAAGAAGAGGGGGAGATCTATTACCTGGAGAAAATGAGAGTCGATTTCATCCACAGATCCACTCGCAATCATCGCCTGAAGAATCAACCAAATGGGGTTTTTTTCTCACTATTGGGAAGGTAAAAACACACAATGGTAAAAAATGAATTACTTTTGCCTATTTTTAACCAAGTAAGGACCATTCCTTTTATATATTCTATTTCATTTTTACCATTATTATATAGTGCCTCATTGATTGACATAATTGTTGAGCATGAATTGTATTTTGTTATAGATTGTGCAGGTTGTAGGTCCAATCTTTGAAACATAAAGTTGCATTTGAGTATGCATTTTTATAGTTTTTCCAAAAACTTAAAAAAAAATACAAAAACATGATAGTGATTTTCTTTAAGCTCTTTTAAAAACCCTATAAATATGAAAATATTGCCGAGCTAACTTGCTTCCTTTCACACTTGTTAAAGAATTTGAAAGAGAATCTATTTAGTATTAGTTTAACCCTTTTTTGGGCTGAGTATGATTAATTATGAAAAAATAATACTCTAGTTAATCATGACTAGAAGAGTTCTCCTAAGTATCATTTCACACTTTTTCAGGCTTGGGAGACTAAATTTACGAAAAAGTTAATCTTGGAGTTTCCTTTAAGTGTTTTTCAAACTCCCTAAACATGAAAAACCATTGAGTTTAGTTTCTTTGGACTCGTAAAATGTATATTGAAAGACCCATATGGGACCAAACCACTCCTTCTTAGGGTTCATTAAAAATACTCCGAAGGACTCATCCAAAGGATGCGATTATACTACAAGCATATGCTATCCTCATTAATCTTGTGTAAAAATAAAGAGGAACTCACCATAAATGGTGGGGGAAAATTGGGAAGGGGACTTGTATTAAATTTGTATTAATTTTTGGCAGCAAGTCACTCTTGAACACGACACTCTTTCACTCCTCATGTTAGATTGGAAAATCCACTTGTCTCTTGTTGGTCATAATTTTCTCCAAAGTTATATTTTGGTTTGTGATCCTCATTTTGAGTCAGTGTTGCCAAGAAAATTGTCATATCATCAATATGTTCAAGAGAAGTCCAACCAAAATATTTCTATCGCATCAACGAATTTTTGCAACATCAACCATCCTTGAGTCAGTCCTAAATCACTCTATATTCTAATCTACTTCAAATCCTTGTACTTGTTTCATGTTTTTGATGAGGGATACATCAAGGCCCTCCTGCAATGTATCACTTCTTATCGATGTCAACACATTATCTAGGAATATGGTTTAGAAACCTTCAGTACCTTGGGACTTCCATACCTCAATGACAAGTTTTCTCACTTTCGACAATAGGTTTTCATCACTGACCTTCGATCAAATGATTCTATGAGTGCTCGGATTCAACTCATTTATTCACACTCAATAGAATGTAATTATGTACCTTAAGGGCCATTGTCATCATTGATGGTTCCTTTGGCATATGCTAATGGTTTTCATCATTGACCGGTAATCAGATGATTTCTACCATGTTCGACTTTGACACCTTTATTCACATGGTTAGATTTGTACTTTGGAATGGTGGGGATGAAGACCCTGGATTATATCTGATAGATCCAGGCTGCGATGGAGTATTTTGAGTATGTATTGTTACATACGTACACAATGTATGTCTCGTGTCTATGTTCAAATTTGAGTTATTAGGACATATATCCACAATGTATTTTTGGTGGCTATGTTCAGATTTGAGATATTATGGCATGGATCCATAATGTAATTTTGTGGCCATGACCTATATTAATTGAAATGGATCTTTGTATGTAATATCTTATGATTTGAGTCATTTGTATTATGAGTATGGGAATGCCTACTTCAATGATGATACATTAATTCATTGTTTGTTGTTGACATGTCTCCAATCGATGAGTTCTTTGTTTCAATACCCAGACGACAAAGTATTTCAGCTCTCACATTTTTTCTAGTTTCATACTTTGGGGGTAATTTAATTACACAATATTTTTTCCCAACTAACGATGTTCACTTATCCTCTATCATCCAGAGCATAAAAGCCTTGATTTTTGAGGAAGAACCTTTCTTTGAAAGAAGGCAAACATGTAAAAGGGTTGATTCATGTAAAAAGGGTCACTAAATCCCTATTTCATGAGAGTGTCACATGTTGCACCATTTCAACATGCAACACCCTTAAGTGTCGCATGTTGCACCACTGTAAGGTGAGAGAATGTCTCAATTTTCACCATTGCAGGGTGCAACACTATCTAAAAGAGGAGAAAAAAATGAAATTCATGAAGCTTCTAGAAGAGAAGCTTCAGATATGAGGTGTCCTCCGATCGATTTAGATCTCACCAATACTCCTGACTTAGGGAGATCCTAACCTCCTTTTAAATCTATAAAAGGGAACTTCTCTCATAAGGAAACATTAATAGTTAATGGAGAATAATGGTTGATAGATTTTTGCTTCTAGTTTGCGATTAGAATATTGTTAGTATTTCTTTGGATTTGAGAGATTCAATCTAAGCTAAAGTAATAAGTTGATGGTGATGGATCTCATGGGTGCATTGTGGGTATTGGAGCAATGAACTTGTTGGAAGGAGGTTCACAACACTAAGGCATTGGTTGTAACTCTTCCATTATTTGTTAATATAGTAACATATTCTCTTTCCTATAAATATTGTAAATTTTATTCATTACATTTATCTTTGGTTATTTGTATAGATTTGTAGAAATATTATTGTTTCTTTTGTTGGTTAGCTTGTGTCCTTATGCATGTTTCCATCTCAAATTTTTGGATAAAGCTGGGGGATTCAATTAGAAAGGATGACCTTCAATCAAAATGTAAGAGTTTAGTCTTTACTTGTTAATATTTTGATTATATGAATCTAAGGGAAGAAACATGTTATGGGCTGTTTTGTTCTTGTTTTGGGTTCCCGACTTAGGGAGATTGGTTTGTGTTCGCATAAACAAATTTGTCCATAAAAAACTCCAATGGTAATTTTTTTTTCCAAAACATAAATCATAAAGACCTTCTTTAACTACTTTTCCTCAAATTGACATCATTTAAAGAATGCACCATCCTAACCATTGATCTTCACTTGAATATCACATATCTAACTGAAATCCTTGGAAAATCCTATATGTATCCAATATTTAATCACTAGTAAATTTGGGTCATTTTCCGACGACACTTTCGATGTAATGCCGACATACGGTTGTCAGGATCCCAACAAAACTTGCCCCCCCACAAAACGTCGATTTGGATACCATCTCACTTCCAACGGATACCCTGGTCGTCTCACTTCTGACACTTTGACGGACACATGTCATCGAAGGCCCAATTCTACAATGATGTAAATGGTCGTCTCACTTCTGATGTTTTCATTTGTTGGAAGTGAGACGAACGAGTGCAACTATTGTTCGACTAATTTTCCATATCGGCCACGTTTAATTGGTCGTATGTCAGATGATATAGAAACAATTCATCGATGAAGAATCTATATCAGCCACCTTTCATTTTTCAGAAGTGCGATGAACTAGAAACTATTCATCGACAAAGTTTCTATATCGACCATGTTTCATTCGTTGGAAGTGAGACAATATAGAAACTATATTTGTCGGAAGTCAGACAACATAACATCTATTCATCGAAGAATTTTCTGTATCGACCATGTTTTACACACTGTAAGTGTTTTAAAAATAAATAAATTCGTCATGCACACACAAAAATGTTGCACTAGCAGCCTGTAGAGAAGTTGCAAGAAGAGTTGGTAGCCAATGAGGAGTTGTTGTCATACATACAAAAATTTGATCGTACATGTTTCAATTGGAAAAATTTCGTATAACTTCCTACAACTATAGATTCTGAAGAAAACACCTAAAATACTAATAACCAAAAAAAACATGGAACTTAGCAGAATATGTGGCCATTGGTGGCGTCTTCTAGGCCTACATTTGATGGAACAAAATCTTGATTTTTGATTTCCATGTCCTCAACCAGCTGGTGCACAGTATCATATTCCTTTAACTCTCCTTGGGTTGAGTTCACTGACATTCTTTGGTTGAATTTTCTGTGTCATAAACACATAAGGTTGACTTTTCTTCTAGCTGCATCTTTGATATATACATATTTGTTGTAGTGGCTCTTATAATAAGTAATTTGCAGGTGATTTAAAGACTTTGCAACAAAAATATTATGTTGGTTGGACACATTACATATTTGAGGGGCATGCATCCATGCACATATTTATGTCATATTTTTTTTTACAGTGAGTAAACCTTATTTTTTGTGGCATTGATTTCTTTTACGTCTGCTTGGCAAGGTTGAATTCCTCATTGCGCTTAATAAAATATGTTGGTTCTTCGTTTTGGGCCCTCTTCTGATACTGCACATATTATATGCTCATAATAGTGAATTCACAACTGCCCAACATCCTCCTTGTGAGCTTATATGGGTGATGGTTCTACTAATGCAGCTAATTGCAGGCTGTTGTAATATGTATTTTAACAAACAACCCATTCAGGGGATGATGATCTGTCCTTCAACTTGATTCTCTATCACTCTGTTTTCTTGTGCTAACCCTCTGTATAGTTGGGATCTCCTCTCCTATATTGAACACAATGATACCTTCAATACCTATCCCCTACAATACAATCATTCTCTTTCAAATCTGATTGGGGTCATAACCTATTCTACAGGCCTAAGCATGATCCATATTCTTCTGTTGAATATCTCATTGCTGGAATTAATTTTATCTCTAGGGAATCTGAAGTAAAGGATGGTGGCTTAAGGCCTTCTAAAATGAAAATATAGTAGCAAACCGACATCCAAAAAGAAATGCTATAGCTTGAAAATTGTGGGGGGCATACAACAAACTGCAGACATAAGGTAGATGAGGCGGTTAATTTGAGATATCAAACACTCCAAGAAGTAATATTGGGTCATCTTGGCTTTCGACACACCCTTAAACCACCACCACCATCCATATCCTTGTCAATGGGATCCATTTGGAACAATACCTATGGACATGTATGTGGGTTTATACCACTGAATAATTCCAATAACAGAGTGGCTCCAAATAGTGAGGGTGTTTGTTAAAGGTATTTGTTTAGAAGGTTTTGGTGTCTCACAAACCTATTACATAATCATTTTGATAGACAACAACATTTGAAATGGTAGTAGCATTTGATAGAGTTAAAGATGGTCACACTATCTACCCCACACCCACATTTGCTGGATAAGTAACATCCAACATGCTCCATAGGAAAAATAGAGAAGTAGAGACAGAGATTGCCTATGTCTCTCGAGGCACTGCACAATTTGTAAGAAGCTTTACATAAGAGGCACACCATCTAAGGCAACAATAAGAGTCCCAAGGATGCATTACAGGCACATAGAAAATAACTCTAGGATGGGCTAGAAGCACACGTGGTGGAGGGAATAGTAAAAATATTCAAGCATCGACGTGCCATCTTCTTATAATCCTGGCCATTTGAAACATGAGGGATTCAAAAAATACCAGGACAAATACCATCAAATCATACTTATAAAGGCCACCTCCAACAATAATGGTAGCTATATAATACATGGTACAATGGTATGAATTTCATTTCTTCCACTTCAAATAGTACTTTGTAATATATTTTGGCAATAGCACTGTCAATGCAAGTGCAAATGGATTTAATTTCTCTGCTCTGCCATAAGGGGTATGCTATCCATATAATGATTACACAGGCATGCTGCAACTGAATCCAAGGATGTATCTTCATCTTGAGGTCACATCTGTCGGATGCAATCATCAATCATCAAAACTCAATGGAAGCATGCCAAGCACTGCACTGCACTTGATTGGTTTGGAAAATTCATACTAAGGATTTGAGGTCTAATTAAAAAGAAAACTTCAAAATTATTAATGATTTATTGTAAAGCTTGATGCTTATAACAATGATAGTTATAGTTTCCATTGCCAGAAAGAAATCATACTTCTTATTAGCCATTCCTCTAGAGAAAATAAAACAATATCCCAAGTTAGATAAATAGATGACAATTCCAACCACAGAGTGTAAACCATACTCCAATCAAATTACAATGCCTTTAAAAAAAACATAAATTCTTCAGGCACACACAAAAATGTTGCACTAGCAACCTATAGAGAAGTTGAAAGAAGAGTTGGTAGTCAAGGAGGAGTTGTTGTCATATAGACTAAGATACTATCTCATCCCTAAGGGATTCACTAATCAATTAATAGGGGATGGTGATATTCCCCACACCAATGTTAGATTCCCCCCAAGAGTGCAATATGTTTTTTCTTATGAAATAGAAAAGGTGTCATGGCTATTAACTCAGGTCGGGGATGACATTGGCCATATAATGTGACATGGTGTTCCACCTTTTGATAGGTGGTGGATTCTTAATATTTAAGTCAAGATTATGCATCTTGCCAATATTCCTTCAATGGACTTATGCCTTTTGTAATGAAATTCCTTGAGGTCTTCAAATATCATGACACTTGATTTAATTGTGATGTTAATGGTTAATATTAACCCTTTGTAATATTTTGATAAAATATTCAAAAAAAATGTCACTGGTTCTTCATGTTTGATACTCAGACTGACCATTATGAATTTGTCTATATATCCTTTTAATTTTGTCAAATGGTTTTTCATTCCATCTCCTTCCATCAAATTCAAGCCATTAAACTCATTGTATGAAGATCACCATTAAGTTAGTTAAGCTAATTTTTTAACAACCATGTTGTCTAAAGATCACCATCACCATCTTGTATGAAGATCTCCAATGCCCTAAGGAAGAATGTTGTGTAAACACCCAAATGAGCTCAAGCAATCACTGAATAAGCCATATCCAATTTTCAAATCTATCACATATAATCTATAGACTAATCATACACCATGTACCCCAAAACTCATGAAGCAACCCCAAACATGGTGTAAACACTTTCGTAGTAAACCCATCTAGTGATCAAATACCGTGGATGTCTGTATAGATACATTCAAATAGAAATTTAGTTTCTATACATTGCATCATTAGGTGCGGCTTATATATATGTTGTCAAGATCAAACAAAAAATTAAGCAGAAGAGGCAAGAGTTTGGATCTGCAAACTAATCATAGATGAAGCAGGGAAAAGGAGGCCCCAACCCACAAAATAAGGGACAGATCAAAGATGGCCACTCTCAAGACAACCGGTCCAAGCATGATATGAAAAGATATTTTAATGACTGTGGTTGAGTTATTAATTGCATGTGTTCATTAACCATTTAAGAAGCTAAATGAAAGAGGATGAATTTAATGAGGAAATATAGAATCCAAAAGACAATATACAGATCTGAACTGAAGCAATAAGAAAAGCAAACCATAACAATAGAAGTGATAACGAAGTTCAACACAAAATTGCCTATGTCTCCGTGCCTTTGTCTCAGTGGGGGAGGCTTCTTTATTTATTATTCAATGCTTAAAAAGTACAACAAAATTATAGAAAATGGATATCATACTGGTCTCATTGTGTTCTTCTTGACCTCAGAAATCCAACACAACTGACGACACTGAAAAAGACTAAGTGTAGCTCCCAGAAATGGCCCGCAAGCGTCTGCTCCTCAACAACTTCCCTGCATAAAAATTACTTTGGATTTTTTGCTTCAACATAACTCTGATATGACTGTCCCCCATGGCCTCAAACAGGATTGGTTTTTATAGACCTGAAGTTGGTTATCCTTCCTCAACTTCCTTCCAAAATCTGGGCTCAAAAGGAGCTCAACATCTCCCAAAAATGGCCAAAATCTCCATTAACAAGCCTGAAAATCAATAAAAATCCAACACATATGGTTAAAAACCCACTTGTGTAACAAAATATCAAAATTATCCCCTAGGGCCGGGCACGCGCTCCAGATTGAGGTCACATGCATCTATGTATAGGACCGCACCCTTAGGGTGCACCTACCCCTAAGGTTCCAGCCACCGAAACATTTGGTGGAAGGTGCTAACAATGTGCACTAGTGGTTACATACATGGTGCCCGTGCCCCTGTGGTTATATGTAACAACAATTAAACCATGGGCTGGGGCTTAGCCCCAGCCCCCTGCCCAACACTTAATGCATACACTTTATTAAAAATACAGTGGGTTTTAAATTACAACAAATGGTGTGGGCGCGTTGGCATTTGGTCATTTCTCAAAGATTTGGTCCTTCAATAGCTCATGGGGTCAAACCCCATGAGCTCCAATACAATTTTTCCCACTCAACTAGTGATGGGTGCCACGTGACAGCCCATGTCTGGGCCACGTGGCACCCTTTCATTGGTCCTCCATAATGCCACATTTCAACATGCTAATGGTCCCTGTCATTGTCCAATCATCCCTCTGCTGTGCTGCCACATGTCAATATGCTGATGTCATCATGGTGATGTCATGCTGACATCAGCATTGACTTTTGCCAGTTTGGCTGTTGACTTTTTCGCTGTTTGGGAAAACGGTCAGAGTGCGATAACTCTCGCATACAACACCTGTTTGTGAAAGTAAATATACTGTCGGAATCAACACGACGAGATGGACACAATGGAATTGGTTTCGTTTGATTCCGAGAACTTTGATTTTTGAGCCTTTTCTAGACCTAGAAGCCTCCTAGATCCGATTTTGGATCAAAGCCACAACCAAAGAAGGGTAATGAGAATTCAAAGAAGGACATGGGAAATTGGTGTGAATACCATAAAATCCATTGGCACAACACCGAAGAATGTTGCTCCAAGCAGTAACTGGTGGTCGAGCTGAAATCTTCCGATTCAGAGGCAGATTCTGACTCCGAATCAAATCCAGAAGGAGGGAAGCAGATTATTGATGTCGAACCCAATGCCATTATCGCTACCACCAAAGTCTAGCCAAGCGAACCAGAAGAACCAGAGGAATGGGGATGCCTCTTTCACTCACATATGTGGGTAAAGGGGGATCCGCTTCATTTCATTATCGATAGTGACATTCAAAAGAACCTAATCTCGGTAGAGGTCATTAAGCGGCTAGGCCTGCTGATGACACCTCACTAATAACCCTACACCATTGGTTGGATTTTCCAAGGAAGAGATCTCTGCATCAACCAATAGTGTCGTCTGCCATACGACATCAAGCCCTTCAAAGACGAGGTATTGTGTAATATTTCTCCCCTTGAAGTTTGTGATGTTCTTTTAGGACAACTATATTTTTGGAAGAGAAATGATATGTATGAGTCTAGTCCCCACAGTGTTATTATTACTTTGGGTAGACAATTGTATATGTTACTAGAGGTAGCTCGCCTGTCGTTATTTCTTTAATCTCTGCTAAGCAGTGCAACAAGGTCATTTCACAGACCGAGAAGTTCATCTTCTTTGTGATCCGTGCTCACAGTAAATAGAAGGTCTCCGCCACATTTGTGACCTCTACACATAGCCTCTATTTACAACAAAAGAAAGTGGACGTGATCGTGGAAGAGAAAAGAGACATCTTCTCCTCACCCACCGAGGTACCGATGCACTGCCAAGTCAAACATCCAATTGATCTAACCCCCAGTGCACCTCTGCCTAATGGACTAGTATATCATCGCCCGTCGATGGAAACTGATGAAATCAATCATCAGATCCAAGAGATACTTCAAAAGGGGAACATCAAACCCAACTTCTCCCCTTGCGGAATCCCAATTGCACTGGTGCAGAAGAAAGACGGGACCTAGTGGCTCTACATTGATTATAGAGAATTAAACAAAATCATAGTTAGGAATCGATACCCAATTCCTCGAATTGATGAAATTCTTGACCAACTCAAGGGGGAAAGTTCTTCAACAAGATTGACCTAAATTTTGGCTACCACCAGGTTCCCATAGAACCGATTGATATATGGAAGACAACTTTCAAATCTAAAGAAGGTCTCTTCAAATGGCTAGTCATGCCCTTTGGCTTAACAAATGCACCAACAAATTTCATGAGGTTGATGGATGATGTATTGAGACCCTTCACCAACTCTTTTGTGGTGGTATATCTGGATGACATCCTCATATTCAACAGAACTTGGGAGGAGCACATGCAACATATTCAATAGGTTTTGATCACTATGCAGAAACACAAGCTATATGCCAACTTGGAAAAATGATCCTTTGGCATGAACATGGTCCAATACTTGGGTTACATTGTTGATGAGCATGGGGTACATGTGAATCCAACTAAGATCCAAGTCATCCGTGACTGGCCAGCCCTGACCACACTAACCGAGCTTCAGAGCTTCATGGGACTTGCCAACTTCTACCGATGACTCATGTTGGGATTATCCCATATTGCATGGGCCCTCAGCCAAGTGACCAAGGGTGGTGGCAAGGAAAAATTCACATGGGGGAAGCTATAACAACAAGMATTTGATGATCTAAAGGATCTCTTGTGCTCAACTCCAATACTCTCCTTACCCGATCTACAACAACCGTTCGAGATTGAGATTGATGCGTCCGACTATGTTGTAGGCACAGTTCTCACTCAACACGGTCATCCAGTAGCATGACATAGTGAGACACTCTCGGATACTGTCCTAAAATACCCCACCTATGACAAGGAAATGTATTCTATTGTGTAAGCCTGTCATCAATGGAAACATTACATTTTGGGAAAGAAGAAAATCATCCACACTGATCACAAGACTCTGTAGTTCAGACAGACACAATGGAAGTTGCAGAACAAATGCCATCAAAAGTGGTCCACATACCTACAGAAGTTCCATCTCAACATCAAGTATAATATAGGGAGAAAAAATCATGTCGCTGATTCCCTCAGTCGACCTCCTGTGACTGCACTCACCACCGTGCTCCATTCCTGTGGGCATGAGGCATCTGAGTGGCCCTAACTTTATCAACGAGATCCCGACTTCTCCACAACCTATCAGCTCTTGGGTACATGCATGAATGTCACCGATTTTCACATTCAGGATGGACTGCTATGCCATCTAGGCCACCTCTGTGTTTTTTCAACTGAGCATGGAAAGCTGATTTGGGAGGCTCACTATAGTCGGATGGCATGACATTTTGGCATGGAGAAAACTCTGGCCATTCTATAAAAACGTTTTTATTGGCCAAAAATTTGACATGATGTCAACAAGTATATCATATCTTGCACTGACTGTGCCATTTACGAACCAACCATCAATAAGAAAGGATTATACACCCCTCTTCCTACTCCCTAAAGGCCCTGGGAATCCATCTTGATAGATTACATGTCTGGCCTTCCATCCACCAAGCACGAAAATGATTGCGTATTTTTGGTGGTTGATCGGTTTTTGAAGATGGCCATTCTCAGAGCCTGTAAGAATAACATCATAGCGACAGATACTACCAAGCTCTTTTTTGAATGAGTTTGGGTCCATTTTGGGATACCACATACCATAATCTCTGATCGGGACAACAGGTTCCTCAACACATTTTGGTCGAGTCTCTGGTCACTGTTGGACACCAAGCTCACAAAATCCATTGCCTTCCACTCTCAAACTAATGGCCAAACAAAGGTCGTCAATTGGATGATTGTGCACATCTTGCACATGTATAACTCTAAGCATCCACATACATGGGATGAGAGTCTTCCCTATGTTCAACAAATCTACATTAGGGATCTCCATAGCTCCACTGACCATAGCCCATTTCAGGTGGGGTTGGGATTCCAATTCTTGGGTCCCATTGATGTTGCACTACCTCTTGAAACCACACAAACAAAATCTTCCCATGTTCAGTCTGAGGCTGACAAAGCCACTAGATTCATTGAGCGGATTTAGCACAACTGCCAACAGGTCCATGAGATCTTGCAGAAAGCCAATACTAAGTACACGCAACACCATGATCAACACCGGGTACCGCACAAGTTTTAGGTGGGAGACAAGGCCTGGTTACATTTGCAGAAAGAATGCCTTATAGGGCCCCATCAGAAGCTTCGTCAACTTTTCTATGGGCCTTACACTATCACCAATGTTGTGGGTGACAATGATTTTGAGCTCAACATTCCCCCCTTCCTTGGATTGCACCCAATGTTCAATGTGGACCTCCTTCGACCATATTTTCCACCATTATTAGACACCTTGGAGATCGTAGAACAATTGACACCAGAATAACTCACCCTGACTACATGGAACAAACATCCACTGATAAGATAGTGGACACATAAGTCAAGGGAACTCACTGGCAGATGATCCAACTTTATCGAGTTGTCAAAGTAGGGCAACTCCTGCACCAAGGAAAGTGGCTCACCTAGGGCCAAATCCAACAGAAATTTCCTCATCTAATGGGGTAAATCAACACAATGGATACCATTTCTTCCTAAGGGGGGAGGAATGATCCAGGTGGATATTGGTGGCCACCGACCTGTTACAATTGGATCCTCTTGACAATTTTTAGTTCAACACGTTTCTCTGTAATGATGATATTTCTTTGTAATTGTGGGTTCTGCACTTCCGGGTCTATCCTGAAGCCCTACACAACATCCCCGTGGATATTGGTGGCCTCCCACCTATTACAAATGACTTATTTTGGAAGTTTTCATGTTAGTACATCTTTCTGTACTTCCAGGGTCATTTTGGGGCCCTAAACAATTTTTTTTTTGGATTGCCATATTCAAACTATGGACGGAGTCAGAGTTTGATGGAATAATGTGTATTTCTCGAAAATACCTTTCCAACAGGCTATCACACACCTAAAACAGAGGTCGTATGAAAAAGTTACGACCCCGGGAAGTTGAGGTACCAACTTGCCCATTAGGGCCCACATAACTTTTGGCATTTCATCTCCTAGGGTTAGGTTTTTGGATGTCTACGGTTTTGGCATTCATGAGTATTGTTAAAAAGGCCTCTGGAGCCTCATTATGATTCATTCTTCTCATACAGATGCATGTAGCATCCACATCTCTTCTCATAGATAGCTACCACCATTCAAACAAGTTGTTTTCAGTTTTTCAATTTTACAGTTTTAGCCTATTTTATTTATTCAATAGAAGTTATTGTTCACTGGATATATGTCTTTGTTCTCCATATCTCTATGTTATTGTATTTAGTTTGTTATTCATTTTGTTTCTCTCATAAATCCATATCATAGAGACACTTCCCAAACACCTTGTTCATTAAGGCCTAGAAAATAACTAGAGGATTGTAAAGCTCAAATATAATCATTCAAAATTGGAAGTGGCCTTAAATGAATACTGAATGTAGCCTTTTCTTGGTCCCAGAGCCTTGTGGGAACTTTAATGAAGTCCATATCAATAACATGTTTGTTTCATTCCCTTTTCCAATGGATGCCCTATATACATCTCCTAGAAGAACACCTTATGCTTCTAGAGTATGGACGAGAGGATTGGAGTATAATTTTTTTTACAAGGAGTTGCATCCATACAATATAAGTGAGCAATGAAGCCAAAGTGGTATTCTTAGAAAAATTACACATGTATTTTGAGTCCATAGTTTGGATTCTCTTAGGTTCTATCCCTTTGAGTGTAATTTCACAACCATCTTTTTGGGAGGAGAGGAAGTCCCCCATATGGTTAGTGAAGTAGTTCCCTAAGGAAATAAACCATTTCCCAAAACAAAATGTAATCCCACATTTGTGACATAGAAACCATCCCTTAGGAAAACATTCTACAAATAAGTTCCACCATGTGTGCCATAAATTCACACTTAATATGTCAATGGTTTGGGATGAATATGACAAAGCGTTTAGAAGTATCTAGATGGAAGCCCAAACATTTCAACTATTTCTTATCAAGAATGTTTGGTGTAGTGCGAGGATCGATCATAATTTGGAGCCTTGGTTTTCAATATTGGCACAAAACTTGAAGGTATCAAGTCTACCTAATATAGTAACTGCAATAAAGAACTAAATGAGATTGAGGGTTCTCTTATTTCTAATGATGTAGGGGATTGGTCTTGTGCATTAGAGTCATTATTTGGTTCCTTAAGAAGAATATCCTCTATATGTTCACATTTAGGGCATGATTTCCATTGGTCTTCGACCATACGTTTTTTGAGTATTACAAAAATGACCCTTAAACTGGGGTTAAGAACATTTATAACATAGATTTGATGGAGAGAGATTAGTTTTTTGAGTGGGATGAGCACTAGGGGATTTTATTTTTGGTATTTCATACTTTTCCTCTTCCTCAACCTTCCTATCATATGTATAAACTTTTTCTAGAGCCACATGTTTTCCTCTTAATAGATTCAACATGATTCTCAACTCTTCTAGCTATAGTAGTGGACTTCTTACAAGAGTTGGGTTCAAACATTTTTACCTCATTCTGGTTTTATTTGTAGATCGAAAACATAGATTTCTAACACCAAATCTACAAAGCATTTTCCTTGGAATTGAGTAATTTGGAACTTCTCAATGTATACTTCAATAGAATTTATGTCATTATGAAAGATGTGAATAACATGATAAGGTTCATCCTAATTTCAATCTACTCTTTGAGTTAATGCATATACAAAATTTCTAAAACCCTCTCTAGGGTTTTTAACAATCCATCTCTCACTATAACAATGGGTTTCCATCCCCATCTAGATATTGTAGTGCCACCTTCAACTTATCCTCTTGGTCAAACATGTTGCATCTTGAATGCTTACTTTTCCTTGCCTAGCCATGCATGCACTTCCACTTATACGTGAAATTCATATCGTGGGATCTTCATCTAAATATTGAAATTGGGTTTGTGATAGTTTTGCATCTCTCGAAGGGGTATTACCTTTTATTCCAAAAGGTTTTATCTCCTCATCTTCCTCCTTAGAGCCTCCATGATTATAGAATTAAGACTTTGGACCATGTTACATGTGCCCTTTTCTTAAGGCTTGTAGTTGCATCATCTCCTTAATTTCTTCTACAAAATTCTTGAACTTTCTCACAACTTTGCTTTAGCCACATATTGATATTTTCCTTAGAAACACATAACAAGAGCAAAAAATAAACTAAAACTATGCTACCAACATGCAATGTTCCAATATCCAAAATGAAACTACTATTATAACAATGCAGATAACGAAGACATAAATAAAATGTAAGAGACACCAACAAAGAAAATGAGTGGGGGCACTCACACACCCAAGTATGTATTGTATCCTCAAATTTGAATGATGGAGGAAGATGTCTCCAATATACACCAAACATTGATGATCAATTGTATTGATAAAATGATATGAGATAAATATAATAGAGAAAACCCCTATATATATAATAATATTGATGCAAAAACCTTAACAAAAGCCTAATATAAAACTTAAGTTACTAATAAAATTCTTAGAATCTTATTATATTAAAAACTCCATTTTTACAAATTTAATCATATGAAAATATTTATGCACAACAAATTCAATATCTAATAAGGATATAGTGATTAAGTAATTAGTTAAAATGAGTATATGTTAATTATAATTTTGTTTCATTTTTTCATAATACATTAAATAATTTTTTTAAAGGTTTATAGATTCAAGTTTTTATAAAAGAAAGTGGTATTAGATTTTTTTCCAACATAAAATTACTCTTTATATTATATATATATAATTGTGTACACATGGAAAAAGAGCTTAGACAGAATATAACAACCTCAAAACTATTCTTCATGGTATATAATAAAAGACTTGTGACCAAATCAGCTCGCAGGTTGAAGGGAAGTGAGAATAGCCCTATACCAAACTAATCATCATTTTTCCACTAACAACCTATAAAATGAGTGACCAAAATTATGATGACACCATTCTCTAGGGTTTTGTAGGCTACTAGATGTAAATGTACAAGCTAATAAAGATTCATAAATAGAGGAGGACCCTCATTTCCTTCTATCCTTTGGTTATAATATATTTTCCCCTCTTGCATCTGGATAACCTTCTTTGATAGAAAATTTGCCTCCTTATTTTGTTCTTGATAAATATGAGATAAACTGATAGTACTGAAGGACTTTGTGAGCTCTTTAATTCTATCCTTCCAAACCACTAGGGAAATTACCTGTAGTTTCCCTCTGCTATTCAATCAGTCAATAACTATTTTAGAGTCTCCAAAAACCTGTAGGACATCAATATTTAACCGAACTGCCAAGCTAAGTGTAGCCCAAACACCTAGTAATTCTTCCCTAGTGTTGGTACCTGGGCCACAATTGTAAGTCCATTTGTAAATAGTTTTGTCATTTAACCTTATCAATCCCCCTACCCCACTCTGATGTCCATTTGAGAGCATTTCTCCATCAAGCCAATCAACTGTTGTCATTCCTTGAAGAGGTATCTGGATAGTTCTGGATATGGCCACTTTCTGAGATTTGATAATGTTATCAACTTTCCCTAAAGTTTTGTAAACAACTGAAGAGATAGAGGGGTTTCCATTTTCAAAAAGTTTCTTATTATGTTCTAGCCAAATATACCAACTAACAAGAGGTGGAAGAGTAATGCATTTTCTCTCCTTTTTTACCTAGCTATCATAGCAAGCATTTAAAGAGATTCCTTCCCAATCATCTTTTATATTAACCCCTCCTTTTATCCTATGCCAGCCTTGTTGCATAAAATTACACTTGACAAACAAATGTATCGCTGAATCTGTTTCCTTTGAACATAAATGGAAAATACTTGGACCTTCCCATCCCTTTTGTTGCAGATTATCCCATGTAAGGATTTTATTTTCAGCAGATAACCAAGTGAAGAGTCAATTTTTTAGGGCAATGTCCTAGGACCACAATCCTCTCCTCCAACCACCAATAGAATGCTGCCAATTTGTTTTTGTTATGGCACTATAAACATTTTTTACTGTAAGCATACCTGTTTTATCTCCTCCTTCCTACTTTAGCTCATCTTCTTTATTCTATAACTGAATTCCCGAGCCAGTTAATGCCCTACAATAGAAGTCCCATTCCTTTTCCAAATCTGTGGAGAGTCCAAGCTCGCGACTATTTTTCTAATGATCAGTTATAATCCCTGCCCTATTAATACCTCTAGCTTGATAGAGGTAATTAATATTTTTGTTCTTTAAGACTATTAAGATATCTCCAGAGAGCAAAGAGGATTTCCCCATACCCATAATTAAGTATTTTCCTATTAAAACTGAGTGTCCATACCTAGGACTCCAACTCAACCATTGAGTGACCATATGTAAATACTTTATTAGATTTTTCCAAGTTTGAGAAGCAAAGTTTGATCTATTGGTGGATGTTCTGAATCAAGTAGAGACCAAAACATATGGAAGATATTTGTCTTTGATTACCCTATTCCAAATACCATCCTTCATCAACGCTTTCCACAAAGAATTTGCTGCCAAAGATCTATTAAAAATAAAAACATTTCTTAGTCCCCAACCACCCAGGAGCTTAGGTTTGGCAATAATTTTCCAACTACATAGATGTAAATGTTGTTTTTCGCTACATCCTGACCAAATAAAGTTGAAGATTAAACTTATAATCTTATTTAGCACAGAGGAAGGAATGGAAACAAGTGACATCCAATATACTGGTTGGATTTCAAGAACAACTTTGATAAGAATGAAGCAACCTCCAAGAGATAACCATCTATTACACCAATGACCGATCCTTTTTTTGAACTTATCTATTAACCATATCCATTCCACATGCTTGTACTTTTTATCTTTTAGAAAGTAACCGAGATATCTGAAGCCTTCCGAGAGATCAAAAAAATTGTAGGGAAAGGCTTCTTTAAACTTTTCTAAAATCACCTCTTGTATTCCAAAAAAATGAAAGGTAGACTTTTTCAAGTTTACCCTCATACCCAATGCACTGCAAATGTTTTTTAGAAGGTCATTTATCTCCTTCCATTCCTGTATAGAGGCCTTTTTCATGATAAGGACATCGCCCACAAAAAATAGATGAAGTATCTTAACAATCTTGGAGACCTTCACCCCCAATAACTTCCCTTCAACCTGTTCTTTATTTAACAACAGACTACGCCCTTCCATTACTAAAATGAAAAACAACATAGATAGTGGGAAATCTTGGCGCATACCTCTGCCACTCTGAAAAAATGGAGAAGTCTCCCCATTTATTAGAACTAGAAACTTTTCACTGATCACATAGCTTAGAAGCCAATTGGTAGATTGAAGACTAAAACCTGATTGAAGGAGGATCAATCTTAAAAAGTCCCAATTAATATAGTCGTAGGATTTCTTTAGGTCCAGCTTCAAGATTAATGCCTTCAATTTTTTTACCTTAATACTATGAAAACATTCCCGAGTCGTGCCAATGGCATCCAAGATCTGTCTACCTTTTAAAAACCCCAGTTGTTCTCTCGACAAAGTCCTCGATAGAATATGTTTTAATCTATTTGCTATAAGTTTATAACACAGATTACAAAGAGTTATAGGTCTGTAGTCACCAAAAGTAGAAGGCTTATTTACTTTTGGAATTAGTTGCAAAAAATTCGAATTTAAAGAGCTTCTCACCTCTCCTCACTTCCTAGAATCCTCCATCATTTCCAGCAGATCCTCCCCTACCAAGTCAAAAAATTGAGTGAAGAACTCAACTGTCTTGCCATCAAGCCCAGGGTTTTTGTCTTTTGAAAATAACTTGAGTACTTTCCATAATTCCTTATTTGTACAAGGTCTATCAAGAAGTAAGGAATCCTCCTTGGTAACTACTCGGGGATAAAGTCTGGCTGTGTAGACTTGATCAACAATACTAGAGTGTTAAACTTCCTCAAAAAAACTTTAAAGTGTCTGGTTGCCTCTTTTTTAATGGCATCTTGTCCAAAATGGATCTTCCCATTCTCATTCAAAATTTCCCAGATGTGTTTACTATTCCTTCTAGAACTTGCAAAGTGATGAAAATATTTTGTATTTTGATCTCCACTTTTTATCCAAATGGCTCTGCTCCGCTGTCTCCATAATTCTTCTCCAGACAGGAGAAATTTATTTCGCTCTTACTCTAAGATCTCTATGTGGCTGAAGATATCTCGGCTCCTCATCTCCCTTGATGCCTCCTAATATGTGTCCCGTATTTCCTTCTCCAGCTGTTCTAATCTTAATATCTTTTGCTTTCTTTGCTCTTTTTCCCAGGCTTTGATGTGTTGCTTTAACACTCTCAATTTCCACACTAGTTTTCATTGTACCCCTGGTTCTATCCAAAATTGTTGATCACTCTAGACTTCCTTCACAATAGATGTAAAGTCTTCTTCCTTCAACCACATCGAATTTAATTTGAAAGGGTAGGCTGTTGGATATAGATTATTTTCAAGTTGTAAAATGACAAGTGCATGATATGATAGGTAAGGATAGGCCACCCAGGACTTGAATCTGCCAACACCATTTATGAGATCTTCTGACATATAAACCCGATCCAATCTTTTTAAGATACTCTCATCTCCAGATCTACCATTCTGCCAAGTTGGGACTAAAACATCCATAATTACATCCACGAGCCGATTATCTTGAAAGAAATATTTGAAGTACCCTACCAACTGGTCCAGTTGTGCCGAAGCTCCCCAAACCTCACCAACAATAATGGTGAAGTTTAAATCCCTTGCTACTATCAATTTTTTTTGTTCCAATATACCCCTATAAGCCACCTTATCCCAAAATAATTTTCTGTCAGTGCAAGGGCCATAAACATTTAAAAGAGAGAGTGCCTTTTTGTTCTCCAAACTGTTGAAATAATGTAACTGCAAAGAGTATTCTTATTCTTATTATTGATATATTATTTATAGGATTAATCCCCATTGTGGATTAATCATGTCGGTAATTGTATTAGGACCAAATCCTCTTTTGCGGATTGGTCAACAGACAATTGTAATAGGCAGAATAAG
>SNQJ01S0084232.1:0-16996 GCA_010110895.2 Picea sitchensis
ATTATGCTACGGGGGAGTTGGGAATGAATTTGTGGAGCGGGGGAATGGGCAGAGGGATTTTGGAAATTGACAGAGTGCACCAGGGGTTTGTTGGGGGTTTTGGGCACGGAGGGCTAGGATATCCGTTGATATCCTAGGGCTAGGAGCTAACTAGTTGGCAGGGAGGTCAGTTTTGGGTGGTGTCCTAAAGAAGAAGAAGGAAGCAGCTGCGGACAACAAGAAGGAATTTTTAGCATCAGACTTAAGGTATTTCTCTAAGATTTGTGCATTGTTGTATTATGTTAAAGAATTTTTTTTATTATTCATAGTAAAAATTGAGTTACGAAAGTTACGGTTATAAAATTTCTTGTTATTGAATTTATGTCTTAGTTTATCAAAATAAATTGATGTAAAATTTAATCTGGCTATCACAGATATTAAAAAGTTAAGGGCTAACATTTATGTTTATGAGTTATTAAAATTTCCATTTTTGCTACAAAAAATGTTACAGAACATTGCAGAGAATAGCAAAAATGGTAGTTTGAACAAGGTTGTTCAGAACAAAGTTCCTCAGAAGACTTCCACTAAGAATAATCTTGATACTCATGATAAAGGAAGCCTTCCTGTAAATAATGTAACAAATGTAGATAAATTAGCTTTATAAACTGCGAGTAAAAAACCACAAGCTTCCACACTTAGTACTCGCAGAAATGTACCTCCATTTTTGTTAACTTTCGAAATCTTTAATAGAAACTTGCACAATTGTCTGGTAGACTTAGGAGCATCATCCAATGTGATGCCATGGTCTGTATGTCAGAAGATTAACGCTGAAGTTGAACCATCCACTTTAAAAATCATCCAACTTGATCGAACTAGTGTTAAAGTCATAGGCAAATTAAGGAATGTGCTTATAATATTATCGTATAACCCCAAAGTTCATCAAGTGATTGATATTATTGTTGTGGATATTCCAGAAGTGTATGGTTTGTTTTTAAGCAGGGATTGGTTGGAGTAGCTACACGGCTATTTCGTGACAGATTCGTCTCACCTGTGGCTTCCAGAGAACGACAAGCCCAAGAAAATCAAGGTAAATTGTGAACGTTTCCTTAAGTTCACGGTCATATATTTGAATGATCCCAATGAACCATTTACACCTTCTACTGATTCACCCGAAATACAAGGGATGGATACCTTTTTCAGCAATTTCATGGCTGAGACTTCAGCTATCACCAACCCAGCACAACAGTTCGAGATTGTAGCCTATGTGCAGCCAGCAACTTCTACACAATGGTCTCATGCACCCAATAAAAATCAAATTTGGTCTCTTTATTTTGAGGGGTCAAAGTCCAAAGAAGGAGTTGGTGCAGGCTGCGTTATTATCGATCCCTCAGGTAACAAAACCTTGTTTGCATGTAGGTTAGAATTTGAATGTACTAATAACACAACAGAATATGAGGCTTTACTGCAGGGCCTTAGAAAATCTTTAGATATGAACATTCAAAACTTGACTGTCTTTGGCGATTCTGAAATCGTGGTTAGACAGGTAAGAGATTCTATCCACTGTCTGTCTCCGCATCTTAAAAGATACCAATCCGAGGTATGGAATTTAATGAATACATTTTCTGCTTTCAATATAAATTCTATTCCTAGATTGAATAATTCTTAAACTGATCTATTAGCTAATGTAGCTTCCAAACTCTTTCCTGCAGAAGGCTTGTCCCCGAACGAATTCTTCGTCGAACTTTTGTTGAGGCCATCTATTCCCGACAACATCACGAATTGGAGAGTCTTCGACGATGATCAACATATTATTAGCTTCCTGCATATGGAAGAAACTTTTCAAGGTGCGGTGATAGACGAATGCACTCACGAAGACAATTTGCGCGACTTCATGGTAATACCAGATCCGAGATCTCCTGAATCTTTGTCGGACATGGTAAATTCGATCCCTAAATCTGTAGTTAGATTAGAGAAATTTTACGATCTTCAAGATAAATTCAAAAAATCAGTCAACTGTAAAACCAATAGTTCCTATTTATCATATGAAAAAGTAAACTTAGGAACTAATGACAATCCGCAGTGCATTAATTTAGGGTTGGGGTGTTCTCAACAAGAAAAAGCCGCATTTGTTAAATTGTTTAAAGAATTTAAAGATGTTTTTGCGTGGATGTATGAGGACCTTAAAACTTTCGACCCTAACATCATACAGCACATCATTCCTATGAAACCCCAAACCTTTCCCTTTCAACAAAAAATACGAAAAATGCACCCTAATCTTGAACCGACCGTCAAAAAAGAATTAAATAAACTCCTGAATGCTAAGATAATTTTCCCAGTTAGGCACACTTAATGGCTTTCTAACCTTGTCCCTGTCGGGAAGAAAAGTGGGGAAATTTGACTATGCATCGATTTCTGAAACCTTAATAGAGCGTCTGATAAAGACAACTACCTTGTCCCACCCATGGAACAGAGCCTTCAACAGGTATCTGGTTCTGAGAGGCTATCTTTATTGAATGGTTTCTTAGGGCACAACCAAGTCCCGATGTCTCCTCCAGACCAACTTAAAACTACCTTCCGCACTCCATGGGGTACCTACGCTTATCAAAAAATTCCCTTTGGATTGATTAATGCCGATGCCACTTTCCAGAGAGTGATGGACATCGCTTTTCGAGGCTTAATAAATCAATTTGTCGTAGTTTACTTAGATGATGTTACTGTATTTTCCAAAAACAAAACCGATCATCTAGCTCATTTAAGAGCCATTCTACAGCGATGTCGTAAATACGACATTTCCTTGAATCCTAAAAAATCTATATTCGCAGTAGAACAAGGTAAACTCTTAGGATTTATTGTGTCAAGAAAAGGGATGATTATCGACCCTGAAAGGACTCAAGTCATCTCAAAACTTCCCCCTCCTACATCCAAAGAGTCTATGCAGTCTTTCTTAGGCCAGATAAACTTTGTCAAGAGATTTGTCCCCAGTTTCTCCGAAATGATCAGACCTTTACAGAATTTAATTAAGAAAGATGCACAATATCATTGGGGACCCTTAGAAAATCAAGCTTTCAATTCAATAAAAAAGGCCATAATAGACGCTCCTTCTCTCATGAGCCCCGACTTTTCGCAAGACTTCACGCTCTACACTTTTTATTCTGACTGCTCCTATGCTTCCGTCCTAACTCAAAAGAACCTTGAAAACAATGAAGTACCCATTTCCTTTATGAGCTCTTCTTTCAAAGGCGCTGAACTTAATTACCCAGCAGTAGATCAACAAGCCTACGTTGTTTTCAAAGTAGTCAAGAAATTCCGGTCTTATCTTTTGAAATCTAGGACGAAAATTATTGTCCCTTACCTAGCCATTAGGAATTTGTTAGTGAAGAAGGAATTAGGCAAAAAGAGGGTGAACTGGGTTACCTCCTTACAAGAGTACGACATAGAAATTACCCCAGCTCAGATAGTGAGAGGCCAAGGGTTATGTAAGTTAGTTTTTGATTCAGCAGTAGGACAACATGAAGAAAACGATATGTCAAACCTAGGACAACACAATCAAAATGCAATCTGTTGTGCACAAAACTCTGTCAGTCCGTGGTATGACGATATAAAATTCTATCTTGAATATGGGTCAGCCCCTCGTCACCTGGATCCCACTAAAAGAAGAGTGTTAATATTAAAGTCTATCTCCTTTCATTTGGTTAATGGTATTTTGTTTCATCAAAATTTTGATGGCGTACTGATGCGTTCTCTTGAGAAAGACGAAGCAGAAAAAGTTTTGCTAGAGTTGCATGCAGGAGAAGATGGTGGGCATTTTGGTGGTGACACCACTACCCATAAAGTTTTGAGAGCCAGTTATTACTGGCCCACACTTTTTAGATATTCCCATGCCTTGTGCCGTAAGTGTGTCATTTGTCAAAAAGCATCAGGGAGGTTACAAAAAACTAGCCTTTCCTTTGCAGCCTGTTTCAGTAGACTCCCCTTTTCAGCAGTGGGGCCTTGATATTATAGGTCCAATCAATCCTCCATCCTCTTAGCAACATAATTTTATCATAACAGCCACAGATTACTTCACCAGGTGGTCTGAAGATGCTGCATTAAGAACTGTGAATACCAGTCAGGTAATCGCCTTTTTAAATTCGAATATCATCACTCGTTTTGGTATCCCTGACTGTTTAGTATTCGATAACGCTTCTTATTTTTTGTCTCTTGAGATGAGCAATTTCGATTTAGAAAAAGGAATTAAATTGAAGTATTCTGCCAGCTGTTACCCCCAGGGCAATGGATTGGCAGAATCAACAAATAAGAATTTGATTGAAATCATCAAGAGAACGGTGTCTGAGAATCACAAAAACTGGCATAATGCACTGTTAAACATGATCTGGGCTGATAGGGTAACACCAAAGACTATTTTAGGTAACCCTCCCTTCTTTCTCATCTATGTCAGAGAAGTAATTCTGCCACCACACATTCTTCTTCCCTCACTATAGTTATCACAGAAAATACAAGAAGAGGATTGTCCCCCTTTGGAAAACCGAATTAACGCCTTAATGAAGCTAGAAGAGGTAAGAGCTCTAGCCAAACATAAGTTAGATCAACATCAACTAGTGGTCAAAATTTGGTTTGATTCTAACTCTTCCTCTGATAGGAACTTTGAAGTAGGTGACCTTGTCTTGAAATGGGACAAACCGCATGAGGGAAAGAGAGAGCACACGAAATTTCAGAACTTATGGCTTGGACCATTTTTAATTGCTGAGAAATTGGGTCCCAGCTCTTTCCGATTACAGAATCTAGAAGGACAGCGTGACACCTATCCAGTGAATGGCCAAGCTCTGAAAAGATATTTCACTTGATGACAACCCTGTGTATACTGTGTACATATTTTTCTTTTGTTTTCTTTTCTTTTGTTGTTTTGGTTTTGATTTTTCCTTTATGCTTATCAGTTTTTGGAAATACACATGCCTGAATTTCAGAACTGTTCAGACAAGGAAAACGAAAAATTCTCTCACTAAGACGAGTGCTAAAAAATTGTGTAAACATCAATTATATATTTCTGAAATTTACTTCTGTGTTGAGAAAAAAACTGTTGTTTGAAAGAAGTTAATTGATTTCGATCTGTGCGTAAAGCCTGTCACGATCATCCATTATCTTTTTACGTTGTCCCTGTTCCTTAAGTGAATAACTTAGAAGATGTCTTCCTTCCTTATAAAGTTGGTTCTGTAAATAAACCTTCTCTGGATCTTAATGAAGGACAACTCTAAAAAATTATGTTAAGGTCTGTAAAAGAAAAAAATATGCTAAAATATCATAATTTTCTGCATCACCCCGCTCAATTATTTACCTTCAAAAAAAAAAAAAATCATAAAAGAGTTGTGGGAATTGCTTGTAAACCCGTCAGGATGCTGAACAGGTCTACTGGCAGCAAGTAAATGCATGCATGATGCCAAGACAACTTCGCCAGGGTACTGAATGGGCCTGCTGGCAGGGAAGCAATGTAGGGTATATGAAAATTTGCAAATATAAGATAACTTGACCTTGAAATGTCCTTTATTCTGATCTAGAACTTCTTAGCAGGATACGGATGTCAGAGTGGGTTAAATGGAAACCTTGTCGAGGATATGGACGCCTGCTAGCAATAGTGGCTCTGTCAACAGTATTGGGGATTTTATCTTTAATATCATGGCTCGCTTGTCTTAAGACTGTTATCAGTTTTCATCCTTTAAGCACTGCTGGAATATTTGATTAATGATGATGTTTAAACGATTTTCTGGTTGTTATTTTTGAGTTAGAATTTTTTTTGTTATCATAATATGAATTTGTTCTTTGGCAGAGATAACTGCTTCTACCAGTGTGTCGCCATTGTTGGTAGCCATTTCACTTTTTATCCTATCTCTATAAGCTGCCTACCCAAGTGTTTTGGAACCCTTGATTTTCACCGCAATCTTTGAATAAAACAACACTATTATTCCGCGCATTTGCACACCTGCCTTTGCTCTCGTTTCACGACTGCAAGCGTGAAAAATTTGATTTCAAAGCCACATTAAAATCGTCACTGGATTATTATGGTCACTCTTGTCTATGTATTCATTTCATTTCCAATTTAATTCTAATCGCACAGTTGGAAAGACACCAATATCTTTACTCATTTGGCATTCTTTTGTTGTTAATATGATTTCATTTTTATAAGATAGTGATGATATTATAATGACTGTCATTGAGTCCTTAATACATTGGTGGTTTGATATTCTATAGTCTTTCATCGAATTCCTTGGTGCATTGGTTTCATATCAACACATTAACATGGTGATTGGACCCTTAATTCGGTGGTTTCATATAAAGCATACGTTTTATCATTGAATCCTTGGTACTATATTTGAAACATTGTTTTGATTTTAAAACCATGCAAATACTATGTTTGTGCAAACACGCGGGTCGACTCATTATAGTTTTCATCAATTGTTTGAATGGCATTTGATTTTAACACATTGTAATAGTGATTCGAATTACCATATGCGTCGTCGGTTGTACATTTGGATAAGACTGTTTTGCATGGGCTAATCTAGCTCCACCACCCTCGCACACTCGAGCATTAATGCGTCCCTCCTATCCCAGGTTACCTCTTTTGGTTTCGGGGAAGTCTGTGAGCTATTCGATCCTGCGAATACCTTGTCCAAAGCCTTGCCCATTTACCCAGCTCACTGTGTGCTCTCGTTTATGGTAGCCAAACACTCTTGTTGTTCGACAATGCCTGCGAAGATTTGGAAAATAGTGGTTGGCTGGTGTTTATCCAGATATTTGAGGGTTTCAACCTTTTGGTTGCCCAACAGTTCTCCCTCACATTCGATGAATGCAGGGCTAAGGTCGAAGACATACAGGTTGAGCTAAATGAGGAATTCATAAGCTCAGCGACAAGACTACCAACTACAAGGAAAATGTGGTTTAAAAATTCCAAAGTAGACGAGGTGCCATGGCCGCTCCTATTCATATCAAGAAATATTGTTAGCTACGACAGAGGTATGCCTATCACTACCCTCAAACCAAGGTGGCATGATCTTTTGGCAATTGTTAAGCAGTTTGTGACCTGCAAAGGTCGTTATGGCTTGGTATTTCTATATCATCTTTGGTTATTGATGAATTTTATAGGCTACCCTCTAAATATGTTGTATTATCTCTTGCGTAGTCTTTAAAAAATGTCCAAAAGATTTAATAATGAGAAGGCTGATAGCAGCCTTTTCCATCATTGTTTGATCAAACTCATTATCATCCACCATTTGAGCCTTAGTGGTGATTGTTGGCAAGCCTTCCTATCAAGGAATGGCTTTTCCACTCCTGAGTCTGTCCAAGTGGATAAGGTTGTGGTTAATGAAACTCTGGTTGGACCAGCCGTGCCACTTCATATCCTTCTACCCCCTGTCAAACCCTCGAATTACCCCGACCTTGACCTACCCGATACCATGGCCGACCTGTGTGCCAAAGACAAGACTAAGACCGCTAAGAAGCCTGTGAGGAAGAAAAGTAAGGGTGATACTGGTGTCAACAGTAAGGGAAAGAAGAATGCATGATGGGTATCCAGATGTGCTAGGAACAAACCCATGCAAAACGTTGACCAGAAGCCAATAGTGTTGAGCGAGGACTCAGTCTCTGAAATTGAATGTTTCTTAGCTGAGGAATACCCCTACTCTCATGGCCTATGCTCTATGGAACCCTATGACTATGTCTCCAACTTAATCCGTGCCTCAAGAACGATCCTAAATTCTTGGGAATCAAGCTTCACAAGGAAACCCCTGGTAACTTGAAATAACCCTCGCCTGTGATGCCAAAGCCCGATCAATCACCATGTACCCAATGCAATTCCTGGCTTGAACGTTATTACACCAACGTTCCCCTGTTGCAATATAAGATCAAATCGTTAGAGGAATGGGTGACAGTGTTGTCGAAGGAGAACGACAGGCTAGAAGCCAACGAGAAGAAACAAAAAACCACCGGTTCAATTGTCTTTAGAAATCTCAAAGAAGCAACGGCCTTTGTCAATTCAAAGTTATCATGATAAAAGCATTTTCTTACTGCCCAGGTATGTGTTTCAACATCGATTTTGTTTTATGAGTTGGTTTGAATTAATATAACGGATTGGGTTTTGTCTTCAATTAGTTCTGTTCGTTTTTAATAGATTCAAAAAGACTCTATTATTTTTGTTTTACCAAAAATGATATCGTTATGAATCATGTACAGAAGATTTGTTTGCTAAACTCAGACAGAGCTATGATTTGGTTAAATGCGATTTTATTGTTCTCAGATTAGTATAAACGATTGATTTGTTTTCTATTCTGTTTGGTTTTCTTTTGAAACAATTTTGTACGCTTGAATCAGGGTAATCGATTGGCTTTGCTTTTGATTAGTGCTATTTGTTTTTAATAGATTCAAAACAATCCTGTTGACTTTGATTTACCAGAAATGATTTTATTTCGTTTTGAATAAATATTTTCGTTTGGATTATGATTGCATTCGAACTGTATAAAATATTTGTTTGCTAAAATCATGTAGCTATGTTTTGATTGATACGATTTTGCATAACGATTGTATCGACCCCCGAGTTAGTTTGGTTCGTTCCTGTTTGATTTGATTTGAAAACAATTGTTGCGTGCCTTGAATTAGCATAATTATTTGTATGAGTTGGATTGGTATCAAAGACAGATTTGATACGGCTCTGTTGGTTTAGATTTAAAAAATGATTGGATTGACATATTATGTCTATATTGAATTCTTACAAGAGATTTGATTGATATTCGTTTAGGGTCTGTTTCGATTGAAATAGATTCAAACATGATTTCGTTTGCTCTCAATTAGCATAGAAGTTTTGGTTTGAATGATTCGTTTTGTTTTCAATTAGCAATTAAAGATTTGTTTAACAGTTCAAATATATTTCTTTTAGTTTTGGATTGATTTAAAACGGTATTGTTTTCAAATTAGACCAGCTACAAAATCGCAAGATTCTGTAGCTACTCTTAAGATTTTGATTTTTGTTAATTTTATCAATAAAACATTATCTAAACTTGTGTATTTTTGTCTACCCACAGGTACCTACGAATTTCATTGACACATTGGACATGCTGTAGCATTTTAGATATAGTTTTTAGTTGTTAGCCATAGGCAAATAAATAGGGACTTGGGAGATTATTCCCAGATTTTTTGTAAACTGTCTTTGATAATTCCCACAGGGATGTTTTACCCTGTGGTCTTTAAATACTTGTTATTTTTTGTAATGAACCCATCATCACTGTTGGGAGAACCAGACTATGGATTTATGATGATACAGACTGGGTTTAAAGTTGTTGTCTTGTAATATCTTTAGCTTTCAATAAATCAAACTTTTATTTCAAGTTTTCTTCATATCAGTTTGCAATCAATTATCGACTACTTTAGCTATCATAATTCGTTGCAGGTTGATTTGATTTTGTTTATATGTTTTCCATATATGATATCTCTTATTTTAAAGTACAACAATTACTTTGTTTCAATTTAATTAACTAAAGGTTTATCTTTTTCGTTAAATGAATCATTTGGTACAAATCTTCACATACGGGTTTATCTAATTGTGATGATTTGTAAATCATAAGATTGTTGTCAATTTTATGTCTTGTTTGTTCTGTCATTTATATTCAAAGAGCACTACTACTTCTTGTTTACGAGAAGCTTGTGGAGAGTCTAGTGCGGGTTTCCTCCCATCGAACAGTTGAATCAACTATTGTATGCAGGACAAACCTGAAGCGTTACTTCAGGTCAGTTTGTTATTTGTTATTTAATAGTTAATTTATTAGTGTTATTTAAGTAGTTTATATAGATATATATATTTCAGGTTTATAGTTAGGATTATTATTTTAATTGTTCAGCTTAGATAGTTCATTTTATTTCTTTCTCATAAAATTATAAAAATAAAAAACAATAGTTTTGCTGTCATAGGACAGTTTACAAATGATTTTTGTAGGTTTTCATTTAAAATCTGTAATCTGTAAATGTTGAACATTTGTGATTGAGATACAATTGTAACGATAGAAGATCATTTAAATAAGTAGGATTTATGTTTTATATTAGTAAGTAAATTGTATATATGCTTTAGAATTGTATATAGTTTTGTTGCAGCTTCTTTTCTCATTTAGATTAGTTCCTTTAGTTAGTTTCTTTCATTTTCCTAGGACTTAGATCGGCCAACGGAGCCGCTAAACCCATCAGGGTGGATCATCCCAAACGGCTTGGGTTATTTAGACAACCCCAGACCAGATCCACTCTTCCAGTTGGCGAACTATCATTTTCGCCCGTCAACACCAGGTACACAGGCAACAAATGTTGTCTTAAAATGGAAAAATCACCAAAGCAGTATATCCATGCAATGAAACACATTGAATATAAAAACACAGAGCAATATTTCAACAATCGATATGCATCAATAAATAAAAATGCAGAGCAATGAGATCCGACAATGAAAACGCATTCACAAATCACAGAGCAATATTTCAAAAATGGATACGCATCAATAAATAAAAACACAGAGAAATAAGATCTGGTAATGAAAATGATTTCAGAAATCATAGAGCAATATTTCATCAAAGGATACACATCAATAAATAAAAATGCATAGCAATGAGATCCGGCAATGAAAACGCATTCAGAAATTGCAGAGCAATATTCAACAATGGATATGCATCAATAAATAAAAATGCAGAGAAATGATATCATTGTCTATAAACTCCACCAATACACAAGGAATGCCCACCATTACGCCCCCATTAACCAACAATGTGCAGGCGTTCAATGGAGAAAAAAAAAATGCCATATGTGTTAAATCGCAGGGCAAAATTCACCTTCAAACAAATTAAATTGCATGGGGAAAATCACTGGCCAGATGTATAAAATCTCTACGGTCTGTCTATCAGTCATTAATCATTTTCTGAGTAAGAATTCTCTTCTGAATTATTTCAATCGTAACTGAATACCAACATCCGTTTCTAAATAAATAAATCTTCTCTAAACATTAAAATCACATTGGGTAGTAAGTTCATGGGTAAAGTGAATAGCAGTGGGTTAAATCACAAGGGTGAATGTCGTCAACAGTCAAGAAGAGCAGAGGCTAAACACAATAAAAATGCAGATTTACAAGTGATAATCGATAAGTAACAAGACTTCACAGGAAAAACAATTCTTTGTTGTCCAAGGTATGATAAAGGTGCAGTCTAAAGATAATAAATCTCAACCAATACACAGGAGAAAGGAAATGCTACCATGCTCATTGAAGACACCAAGAATTGTGTTTGGGTAAGGTGAGTAAGTGGGGTGTCACTTTCACACTGTCACGACAATGGCATGGGTAAATCTATCGGGTATAATTTTTTATTAAGGGTGATAAAAGAGAAAAATGTAGAATTTAAAATTTTGTGGTTAAAGTGTTGAAATGCAGAGAGTAAATTCCATTGAATAACATAAAATGTAGAATAGAATCATAGAGTAATGGAAGAGAAGAAGTAAGTAAAAACACACAATAAATCGCCAGGAGAAGCATTATAAACTCAGCCTTAAATAGTTCACTGGAAGGGTATTAAATGTAGGGATCAATGCAAAGGATCATAAGCGGTTCGTTGCAGGAAGAAAAAACACCACAGAGGTAATCAAATGCAGCAAGGTGCAAGACAGTCACTCAACCAGGGACAACCATCAAGGGTAGATAGCAGGGCCAACACATCCTTCACTCATCATCCACGCACAGAAAAGCAGGGCATTAGAATCTATAGGTTGTTGTGCACCGAACTGGTGACCGTCAATTCGTCTCCTTTCTAACTGCTCATGCATGGAATGAAGAACTAGGGATGAGGATGAAGTAAAGAACAACCCATCACAACAAATCGATAAAAATAGTTCGACAGTCACAACATTCAGGGATCTAAATCCAAGGGAATCAAGTCAAATAACGAGCTTAAGGATTATGGGGAAAATTAAGTTCTTGGTTGAAATACTAAGTCAACATTTTCTTTACCCAAATAAAAGTATATAAATAAAAGCGTAAAGTATAAAAATAATCTACCATGCAGAAATAAAGTAAGCGTACCGTAGCCCAAGTCGTCCACTCTGAGTCATTGTCCCACGTGCTCCGTGCAGCTCCTACTTGTCAACCGATGAGACTTCAACGGTACCTCCCAGCAAACGCTAGAGGTACTCTTCTTCCCCCTTATCCCCTCGAGCTGCAAAGGGGGCACACACACTAAACCATAGAACAACTATATCCCAGCTCACCTTGCAAGGCCGAGCTACGACTCCTCCCAGAAGCATAACAGAAGAGATTCATCCTCCTCCTCCTCACTCCTTTATATAGAGTTTCTAAGTCATATCTTTCCTAATTTCTCATTTGATTTATCGTTCAATAATTTAATTCAGAAAAATCCTCCGTATACATGTGTCATCCATTCCCTTCATTGCACCATAAATTAATTTCATTAATTAATTAATTACTTCTATTTACCTCACCCGCCTAAAAGCATTCCTTGAATCGCTCATAGGTGTCCCCATATTCCCTTACACATTTTAATTTAGAAAGTTCTTAAATGCAAAAGACCTTACTAAGTTAGTTATTATGCTTTTCCTTATGTTTCCATTTCTCTTAATGTTTCCCCCCTTTTCCTTAGTTTCCTAATTCTTTTAAATTTTCCTCTTTCCCTTTTCATTTAAAACTTCAAATTGGCAAGTGTAGAGAGTTACATTTTTCCCCTTTTTCTTTTTAATTAATAAATTTTTAATTCGCATATGTAACAAAATAATTATTTCCCCTTTTTCCCCCTTTTTTAATTTTTATCCCCCAAAATAGTTTTTATAAATTAATCGAATTGCTTACCCCCTTCTCATATCATGATTAATGATCATTATTATTATTATTTCTTTACTTTTATTTTTATATATATGTAAATATAATTATTTTTTTTCACAAGTATCACATAGACCTAGATTTTGTTTTCCTAGGTTAGGTGACATTTTATTAGGGAAATTGTTTTAAATATTTCTTATCACATTATTTGTTCTAAGGCCATCTAGGTTTATTCTCTTATTATTTAAGAATGCAACATGCCCTTTAGGACGCCCTAGGTTATCCAAGGGTGCCACTTGCCTCATTTTGTTTCCCTTGCATGATGTGACCTTCAGGACGCACCACGTGCTCCAAGGGTGCCACCCGCCTCCTTTAGTTTTTCTTGTGTGACGTGCCCTTCATGACACACTATGTGCTCCAAGGGTGCCACTCACCTCTTGAATGACTTGGTATACATAAAAAAACCTTGGAGTCCATACTCTGTCAGGTGATCTTCTGGGAGACTAAGGGCCTCTAAGGAATAAGGCCCCTACCTTATTGTGCGCCCCTTAGAATCATCGTGAGAGACTGTCATAGTCTTCCCTCATGGCATCGTGGGTCTCCTAAAACTAGGTAATTGTTAACCTACAGTTTCAGCCATGATGGGAGTGCTAATAGACTGTGGTAGGGATGTTGTCCACACCTCTCCCTCAACGTCTCTGGTTATCGTGCATGACCCATCTACTCCACATGTGAGTCTGGTCGACAAGCTATCGTTAGCATGCATCATCAAAGAATCATGTGAGAAATAATATCCATCATCATATCATCTAATTAGATGCAAAAATGTCATATATACAATAATCAAATCCCCAATAGTCCACTCCCCAACACGATTCAAATTCCAAGGGGTTTTATCGATGCCTCTGCATCCTCGAGGTCCAAAATCCTGCACACTCAAGAAAACCAAGTCAATAGCACCTGTCTATGTCAATACAACCAAATAACATGACATCAATCCATAACGCCTCATAATCATAATCAAATGTCCAATAGTATAATAATCTGGATCACTTGCAAGCAAGTGTCCTCAAAGAATAAGTTCGCTCAGTGCATGAAAGAGTCGGATGTTACACATTGAAGAGCACATAAATGAGCATATTTGGAAAGATGATCCACTACCACCATGACAACTGACTTATTGCATGATTTGGGTAAGCCAACAATGAAATACATGGAAATATCAATCCAAATAGTAAGTAGAAGTGTATGTTTTTAGAGTGTTCCAATAGTTTTGATAGTCTCACCCTTATTACATTGATACTTATCACATTCAGCCAAAAAGGTGTGGATGTCCTCCTTCATATCATCCTAGAAGAATGATCATTTTATGCATTTATGAGTTTTTGTAAAACTTCAATGGCTCATTGTAGGTGAAGCATGAAACTCAGAGAGAACCTTGGGTTTCACGAAGTGACTGTTTTCTTAAATATAAATGACCTTTATAGTGAAACTCTTCATTGTTCCAAGAGTGCCCTAGAGCAGCTTGGGGATCCTGTTGAAAGTTTTGGATTAGGATGGAAATTTTTGGGTCTTGAAACAATTCATGTTGAACAAACTCAATCCAATCTCTTACAATGAATGAGAGGGAAAAAAGGGACCTTTCATCTTCATATTTCCTAGAAATAACATCGTCCACCAGATTTCCTTTTCCCTTCTTGTAAAAAAAATCATAATCATATCCAAACAGATTGGTCAACCATTTTTGTCGTTACGGGGATAAAATTGGTTGTTCAAGGAAGTACTTGAGGATTTGATGATCCGTTTTGATTTGGAAGAATTGTCCCAATAGATAAGTGCACCAAAGATCCAATGCATGAAAAATAGCCAACATTTCCTTTTCATAAATTGATTGGCCCAAATGTGGGTCGGACAATTTTTTATCGATGAAAGCCAAAGGTCATCCATCTTGCATGAGGACTACCCTGATTCCTCTCCCGGATGCATCACATTCCAGAATAAAGGTCTTCGTGAAGTTAGGTATGGACAGTGCAAGAGTAGTTCACATAGCTTGTTTCAAGGATTTAAAGGATTGCTGAGATGCTGGAGTCCAATGGAAAGTGATCTTTTTAAGGAGAGTTATGAGAGGAGTATCACATTTTCCATACTTTTGAACAAAATTGTGATAATATCACGTTAAACCTAGGAAACCACTCATACGTTTAATATATTTAGAACTAGTATAATTATGCATATCTTCAATATACTTTGGATCCACCGTTACAACATCCTTTCCAACAATATGACCAAGGTACTAAACTTTAGAGGAACCAAAATCACATTTAGGTTGTTTGAGGAAAAGTTGGCACTTGGAGAGGAGATGGAGAACTCGATATACATGTGTGATATATGATGGTCAATTTTTACTATAGACGAGAATATCATCAAAGAAAAATGACACAAAGTGATGAAGGAAAGGATGAAATACATGATTCATGAGACTTTGAAAAGTAGAGGGGCCATTACAGAGACTGAAGGGAATGACCAAGAACTCATATTGGCCCTCGTGAGTGTGAAATGAATTATTAGGGATGTATTCATCTTACATATTTGGTGTTAGCCTAAACAAAGGTCAAGTTTGGTAAAGTATTAAGCCCCACTGAGTTCATCCATAGGGTCATCTATGATAGGAATGGGAAATTTCTCTTTGATGGTAAGTTTGTTAAGGGAAAAAAAATCAAGACACATGTGACAAGTTCCTTTCTCCTTGAGGACCATGACAACAAGGGAATAATAAGGGTTGGTACCGGGATATAACACCCACTTCTAACAATTCTTGGACAATTTTTTCAATTTCATATTTCTTAGAAAGGTGATGATGATAAGGGATAACATTGGGAGGAAGACTACCAACAATTAAAGGAATATAATGGTCATGAATCCATGGGAGGTGGAAGGCCCTGGGAATTTTGGAAAACAGTGGGATGGTGGGAAATTATAACTTGAAGCTCATGGTGTACCAGGGGTGTCTCAACTACTTGAATAGAATGGATTTGGGAAATGATGATAGAATGACCTTTTTTGAGTAACTTTTCCATGCAGTGGAAACTGATGATCTTTTGGTACCTTGCTGTAATTCCTTGGAATTTATATTGTTTTCCTTCCTTTTGGAATTGCAAGGTTAATTCCTTAAAATACAAAGTGATGATGCCAAGAGTGTCTAACCACTCATCTCCAAGAACAATGTCATCACCACCCATGTCAATAACAAACATGTGATATTTAGGTTATACTGACCAATTTGTAGGAACATATTTTGACAACGCCCCCCACATTTCATGGAACCACCATTGGAAATCGTGATTTGAAAATTGTTGAAAATACATTGATAGAAATTGATTTCTTGAGTCAGGTGGTGATGAATGAAATTTTGAGTGCTTGGGGAGCAGAAAAACTGGTGAGAGCATTTAGTGAAATCAATATTTCAACTTTAGGAGGATAAGAGAGAGTTGTAGGATCATCTATTTTGGGTATCTCTTCTTGATGTGAAACCTCAACCTCTTCATTAGAAACATCCTCTCAAATGGCCATAAAATGTTTTTGTTATTTACACTTGTTCCTAAGAAATTATTTATCATTAAAATTGTAGAAAAGACCCTTGAGTTGGAATTCATCCATTTCCACTCATGTTAATTTTTGGACCTTGAGAGGAGGGGTTCTAGGAGTAGGGGTGGTGGGATTTGGGTGGGAAACCAAAGTGGTTTTTCTACTCTGGGCCAAGATGACCCATTGTGTCTCAATGGAACATTTAGTTGCTTACAACTAGGTCTGATGGATAACCATCATGACATGGGCTCAGATCTCATCATTTATCCCACTTCTAAGGCATTCCTAGAAGAAGGAATGTTTCATGCCCTTTGTGTGAAAATACAATTACTCAAAGGCATCAATAAAATCTTCAACTATGCCAGATTTTTTAAACTTGGTTAGACATACTAAATGGTGGGTGTCTGTTTCAAAGTGTTCATAGAACTCAACAACAAATTGTGTCTAATAAACATACTGTAATGACCCTTTTCTTATTACTATGAATAATTTCATAAATAAACCTAAACATGGGCTAAATTATAATTAATTATTATATAACCTTAATTGATTACAAGTTATTAATTAATTATTTTGATTATACTTAGCTGAAGTATG
>SNQJ01S0084232.1:61787-75071 GCA_010110895.2 Picea sitchensis
CATGGTCTTAGCTCGGGGGTGGCCGGTGGTAAATCTGCTGGGAGTCGCGGAGCCTGTGGTTGGGTGGAAATGAGCACCCCTCTCAACAGTGGCATAACCCCTGGTGTTACTTTCTGATAAGTGTTTTTCCTTTGGCATCTTGAAATATATGTTTTCTAACATTTATGATCATAAGTTGTGAAACTGTGAATGATTTCATTATAAGGATGTCTGTATGGTGTCTTGATCAGTACTGATAGTTGTATGTTTAGATGGAAAGACTACGTATGGCTTATGTTCTCTTAAATCATTGTTATATGTATACTGATCTAATTCATACTTCATGTCTGGTCCTCGGGAGAAAGATACCCTTATCTCCCTCATATAGTACCCTGGGTGAACCTCCCCATAGAGATACCCTTCTTGGAAAACCCATCAAGAACCTGGAAGGAGGATGTGAAGGCGCAAGGCCTTAAGAAATCCCTGATAATTATCAAATCGATGGACAAGATTCCGTCGGGAGATCTGTGGTCGCTCATGACCGTCAAATTGGAAGAAGAATATGGAGTGTTGAGTACCTTAACCCTGACAGGTATTGATCGACAGATGAGATTCAGTCGGGAAATATGTGGTCACTCATGACCATTAGATTTGGTAGGAGGAAGTAGGATGTTAAGTGCCTTAACCTTGATAGGTGGTGATCAACAAATGAGATCCCGTCGGGAAATCTGTAGTCACACACGGCCGTTAGATTGGTAGGAGAAAGTAGGGTGTTAAATGCCTTACCACCTAGTTTCTCTGTGTTTTCGTGGGTAGCGAAGAAATCGGGATCGTACATCCCCAAGGTCCATGAGAACATTCGGACCATCGATTTTCCACGTCCAGGAAGTCATGGCAGAGCCCACAAGTTAGGAACCTATATGATCCATCAGATCTCGGTTGAAAAACCCAACAGCCGTTAGATCTGTCAGGAGATACCCGAGGGTTAAAACCCCAGTGAATAGGGGCGAAAACCCCAAAATAGATCTGGACCGTCCGATTTAAGGAGGCCACGTGTCAAGAGATTTCCCATTTTGGGAAACCAAGAGTTGGGAAATCGGGAGTCCTGGTGACAAGAGATCGGGACTTTCCATTGTGGAAACCCCGGGATAGATCTGGACCATCCGAATAACAGAGGCTATGTGTCGAAAGATTACTCGTATCAGGAAATTGGGAATCGGGGATTCGAGAGTTCCATTGATGAGAGGTCAGGCTCTCGCCTTGATAAATCCCGACCTATAATATGGAGGTGTTATCATGTGGTTAAATCTTGATGAACGGACGAGATTCCTTCAAGGAATCTCAGGTTCTGTAATGACCATCAGATGTGAGGAAGAGAGGTCGGATTTAAGTTGGGGTGCGAATGCGGATTAAGGTAAGTAGCGAGTAGATCTGGGCGGCCAGAGTCCACCTGCCCAGATCTACGGCTGAGGTTTCATTCCAGACCCCCCTTGTCGTTCTGCCGATAATGGGGGAGGGGTATAGAATTGGATGCGCAACTCTCGAATGGTCAAGATTATTTCACCTTGATCAATGGTGCTCAGTTGGATTCCAGACCCCCCTTGCCATTCTTCCTTTAATGGGGGGGGGGTCCGGAATGGTATGGTGTGTAAAGTGGGGCCCCCTCCTGTCACGTCGACTACCGTTTCACGTTTCCCTCTCGGCCACCTGTACTCCACTTAACCGCATGACGGGGCCTATTCTCATTGGAAGTTCTCTAGCCCTGTTGGGATCTGTTCCCATTGGCCATTTGCTAGCCCTATCGGGATTCGACGATTGCAAAGTCGAATTATTCGACATTCCTGTGGCGCCAAGTCACGAGATACCAAGAGACACCATGATTATTTGACCTGTGATCATGACCTACAATCACATGGGAGCCGATATAGAAAGAGCTAGCTTACGCTAGGCCTCCATATATATTTTGGGGCTCTGAGTCTGCAGAAAACAACGAAAAATCATGATTTGGTAATGGGTATGTGACAAGCTCCTAACTTGGAAGTTATCTCCATGGTACCTACTATGGGGATAGACTATTAAGGATACGATGTTCAATAGTTTTCACCAATTCACTGTGAATTCACCATTATTATCCTCTATTGTGCCTTGTTTATTACGAATACTGCCTGTGACCTATTGTGGTCCTGTTAGTTGTCAGTTGAACAAACAAGGTGGTTCATCCAAGGTAGATTCCGACAAGATTATTGATATTTATCTTTTTCTCTTATCTGTTTTGAAGTACTCAATTCCTAGCTACCCAGGGTGGTTGTATTAGTTTGAAGATACTAACAACAATTGTGTTGTAAAATTAGGTTCATAGACCCATTATGTAAGATGGTTTTGTTTTATTCCAAATATGGAATCAATCATATAATTTTCCAATTCTATGAATTTTTTTCTATTCTAATCATAATTATTTATAGCAAATTATCAAAACTCCATACAACAACAGAAAAAGGTGCATCTTATTACTAGGAACCACTACGTATGACTCCAATAGATCCAAGTAGCTGGGTCTAGACTTTTCTGAGTCTATTGTCTACTCTGACTCTTCTCTATGAAGAAACGACTTTAATAGATCCAGCAGTTGGGTGGGTCTAGGCTCTTCCGAGTTGATTGTCTACTCTGACTCTTCTCTCTAAAGAAAAGTAACTAATAATCTTTTCCAAGTCTGACGATTCATACTTGCTCGATTGACTAACGATTTCAGTAGATACTTGCAAGTCAAATGCGAGTCTAAATCTCCAAATCAGTCTCATGTCTATATAAGATAGAAAAGAACAGAAAATAGCGTTCTTCTTTCTTTTTCGACCCAATTTCACCACAGACAATTAGGAGATCTATCAACTGTCTAAGATTTGTGGCCTTTAGTAGTATGTAGATTCATCAATGAAATTTAGTGTATTTTTTATTTATTTTGAGTTAAATTTTCTTACATGTTTTTTTCCAAGTTTGAATCAATTCTTACTCTTCAACCTTGTCCAGTGATCCTCCAATTGAGTTTGGTGATTTTGATTTATAATAGTATTAAGTAGGCATTACTTATTGTGAATTACAAGTTTGAATCAATTCTTCTTCTTCAGCCTTGCCTAGTCATCCTCCAAGTGAGTTTCGTAATTTTTATTTCTAACCGTATTAAGTAGGCATTACTAATTGTGATTACAATAGTATCCAATAGCTTAATATATGGTAATAGGCCCTGTGCTCCAAGGTATTGCCATATATTTAAGTTAGAAGGGTTGGTTCTGGCTAACCCAGTAAGGTCCCAATGAACCTGGTAATATCTGCAACTATCTACATTTTAATTTGTTGATTATTTGTCATTTAAGATGTATTGATGTTTTTTTGTCTGGTTGGAAGATGACTATGGTACTGAATGAAACACTAAGGAGATATCCACCTGCTGGTAGGATAACAAGAAAAGCATATAAAGCGATCAAGCTTGGCAAGTTCTCTCTTCCAAAAGGTGCAGTCATGTCATTTTCAATTTTGGCAATGCATCATGATGAGAAGTTATGGGGTCCAGATGAAAACTTGTTTAAGCCAGAGAGATTTGCAGCGGGTGTTTCTAATGCAACCATTCATCCAAATTCCTTTTGTCCATTCTCTTTGGGTCCAAGAAATTGTGTTGGCCAAAATTTTTCCATGTTGGAGGCCAAGAGTGTTCTAGCCATGATTTTATAGAGATTTTCATTTAGTCTCTCCCCTTCTTACAAGCATGCCCCAATTGTTGTGCTTACTCTACAACCTCAACATGGCATGCAGATCACATTCAAAATGAAAGGAAATAACATGGGATTGCAAATCATAACTCTGGTGAAATATGTATTAGAGACTGTTATTAACAACATGACACATTTACCAACTAGTGACAACAACAAATTTCAATATCATAGTCATATGTCTTGCAATAAGGGAGGCTTAGAGCTAGCATTTTACATTTTCCATGCAGAGGAAGTTAAGCTAATTGATCTTAACAGCGTGAGAGAAGTGGATCCACTGTATGGTTTTAATCATTGGGTACTGTCATTCAAGTTTCATATATGCATGTAACTGATTAGGAAGTGGCCCTAGTCTAAACAAATTAGGAATATAGAAAAATAAGCAGAGGAGTAGAAGTATCTATTTCCAATTTGGAGGATGGTTAAACTGACAGCTCATACCAGAGCCATAAAATACAGTCTTCATACAGTCAGTTTTAGCAGAACTTTCTGGATAAGGACAGATCTCTACCTCCGTACTCTCATTCTGTTGTTGCAGACTAATTTACCATACTCTCATGCTGTTGTTGCATACTAATTTACCACGTAGCCTCTACAACACATATTGTTCATACAATCAGACTACTTCCAATGCGATAACATCAATCACATTGAACCAAATTCCCATGTCATGTTTTAAGACAACCAGATGCCATGTTGCAAGGTCACTCCACCTACAGTCTTATGTCCTATTATAGCGAGTCTGAATAAACTAACTACATGACATCAGGAAAAGTGATTGTTGATGTCAAATTCTCAAATAACCTCTAGCACCCATATGAAACCAACACTGAGGATCACTGCTGACTGTTAAAGTTTGTCACATGCTACAAAATTACTGAATGCCTTTGACAACTAATTTAATCAATTATTTTATTGTATCTGAAACTTCCCATGAGCAATTCAGCAATAGAAACTCACTAACCACTAGAGAAAACTATAAACCATGAGTAGCCCCACTTCATTAATTCTCACCCATAAAACTATTACGTAGTATTTTATATGGCCACTGGTAAGTCCTATACTAGTAGTTGCTACTACATCTCAGATCAATCCATAACTCACCATTCCTATTATTTGGAAGGCCCACTTTATCAATGTCGATTCAACTCACTAATAATTTTACCAAACCAATTCTAGGTTATATATGTGATAATTGTCATTATGATTTACCTGGGGCACTACATCAGTTGCAAGTACATACTAAATGCTAGGCCAAACCCAATTTATATTAAACAACTGGTGAATTTAATAAAGATGTGTAGCCCACTAAACACCAAACCAAATGTGTTTTCATATTAAACACATGGCATAGTCTTATCAAAATTCCACTTGTATCACTTCATCAAATCATCCACCGAACCTGTTTCAGATAGCTTTCCCAGTGCACTATTACCAAAGTCACCCCTGCACTCCATCAATTGAAATTTACTTTGTATTTCTAAATCTTGCCAGGTGCATTTCAATAATATCGTTACAGAGGCTCTTATTTACAGTTGAATATGTCACAACACCAATATCAAACTTTGAGGATCTCATGCAATATTCTATTGGCTTTTTGGGGTGTACCTTCCTTGCATAGTGCATCCATGATGGTGGCATATGAAATCATATCATGGACATGACCTCTATCTTTCATATGTTCAAATAATTGTATTGCCTCCTTCGGATTACCCACTTTGCAGAGTCCAATCATTAATGTGTTGTATGTGCCAACATCAGGGCTCTGACCCTGGCCTTGCATCACAAAGAAGATCTGTTGAGCTTTGTCTATCCTATTATGCTTGCAAAGCCCATGTAGCAATGTATTATAGGTAACTAGGTCAGGCCTTCAACCTCTCTCTGGCATCTCTTGAAGAAGTTCCCCTGCCTTCTCCAGATTACCCACACTACAAAATCCATTTATAAGTGTCTTGTATGTTATTTCATTAGGCAGATTGCCTATTTGGACCATAACATCTGACAACCAAAGAGCTTCCTGAAGCCTGCCTTCTTTGCAAATACTGTCAATAACAATAATGTATGTGATAACATTCAGATTGCACCCCTTATCTAGCATCTCATGTAGCACTTTGGTGGCCTCCTACCATTTCTGTTCCTTACATAAACCATCAATAAGGGAATTGTATTTGACAACATCAGGGCATATGTTTCTGATGGACATTTCATAGAAAAGCTTCCTTTCCTCGTCCAACTTGCCTTCCTTACCTAAACCATCAATAAGCACATTGTATGTGACAACACTAAGGCATATGTTTAGGTCGGACATTTCATAGAAGAGTCTACTAGCTTCCTACAACTTTCCTTCCTTACATAAACCATTGATAAGTAATATGTATGTGACAACATTAGGGCATATGTTTCTGTCGGACATTTCATAGAAGATCTTCCATGCCTCGTCCAACTTTCCCTCCTTACCTAAACCATCAATAAGCACATTGTATGTGACACCATTAGGGAATATGTTTCTGTCAGACATTTCATAGAAGAGCTTCCTCGCCTCGTCCAACTTGCCTTCCTTACCTAAACCATCAATAAGCATAGTGTATGTGATGACACTATGGATTATATTTCTGTCGGAAATTTCATGAAAGAGCTTCCTTGCCTCATCCAAATTGCCTTTGCTACATGAACCATCAATAAGCACATTGTATGTGACAACATCTGGGCCTATGTTTCTATCAGACATTTCATTGAAGAGCTTCCTCGCCTCATCCAACTTGCCTTCCTTACATAAAACATCAATAAGCATGCTATATGTGACAACATCAGGGCCTATGTTTCTATTGGACATTTCATCGAAGAAATTATTAGCCTCAGCCAACTTGCCTTCCTTAGATAAACCAAATATAAATTGAGTGCATGTGTTAATGGTTCACTCCTCAGAAGGTGGTTTTGAGGGAATAGTACCTCTTTTGGTAATGTCTTAGTGCAATGTAAGTGTTCTGTATTAATGGTTTTCCCCTAAAAAAGTGACTTATATGGAATAGTTCTCTTGATGGGGACAACATCATCGAATGAAAGTTCTTGTATTAATGGTTCACCCCTCGAAAAGTGATGTCAACTATATCATCATTAAATCCCTCGTCTTCAAGGAGCCACCAAAGGATATACAATTGGTCTCAATCATTTCCAAAGCTACAAAGGTAACTCAGAAGCTGAAAAAAAACACTCTCTATCATGTCCTGTGAGAAAATAATGGAAAGAAGGATACTGTGTTGTAAAGTTTTAAGCTATTTGTTTGTTTTTAGAGGAATTATGTGAAGGAGAAAGGATATGGATCCTCTCTGGTCTGATCCTTGTTTGGAAAGGCTAATCGAGAGCTGAAAGATCTATGACCTTGTGTCCCTCAAACCTTTCAATATCCCAAATAGATTTTCATCCACACTTTGGCTACACAAGATACTACTACTAGAGGTCTTAGTGGTGCAAGGAGAGCACAACACTGGACATGGAGAATCATGAAATAATACCCCTTGCCATGTTGTATTATTTAAATGAAAGAGATTACGTTAATGGTTCACCCTTGAAAAGTGACATTGGGTTGAGAATAGTGCCCCATGTTGTGATAATTTTGTTGAATGAAAGTGCCCATGTTGTAATAATTTTGTTGAATGAAAGTGCCCCTTGAAAAGTGACTTTTTTGAAACAATACCCTCTATTGTCCCAACTTAACCAAACATAACTGCTCATGTGACTTTCACAAAATCATGTCCCTTGTCATGACAACTTAGCCAAACGAGAGTGCATGTGTTAATGGTTCACTCCTCAGAAGGTGGTTTTAAGGGAATAGTACCCCTTTTGGTAATGGCTTAGTTGAATGTAAGTGTTCTGTGTTAATGGTTTTCCCCTAAAAAAGTGACTTATATGGAATAGTTCTCTTGATGGGGACAACATCATCAAATGAAATTTCTTGTATTAATGGTTCACCCCTCGAAAAGTGTTGTCGACTATATCATCATTAAATCCCTCATCTTCAAGGAGCCACCAAAGGATCTCCAATTGGTCTCAATCATTTCCAAATCTACAAAGCTAACCCAAAAGCTAAACAAACACACTCTCTACCATGTCCTGTGAGAAAATAATGGAATGACGGATAATTTATTATAAAGTTTTAAGCTATTGGTTTGTTTTTAGAGGAATTATGTGGAGGAGAAAGGATATGGATCCTCTCTAGTCTGATCCTTGTTTGGAAAGGCTATTCAAGAGCTGGAAGCTCTGCGACCCTATGTCCCTCAACCCTTTCAATATCCCAAAAAGACTTTCAACCACACTTTGGCTAGACAAGATACTACTACTACAGGTCTTAGTGGTGCAAGGAGTGCACAACAATGGACTTGGAGAATCATGAAATAATACCCCTTTTCATGTTATCTTAGTTAAATGAAAGATATTATGTTAATGGTTCACCCTTTAAAAGTGACATTGGGTTAAGAATAGTGCCCCATGTTGTGATAATTTTGTTGAATGAAAGTGACCATGTTGTAATAATTTTGTTGAATGAAAGTGCCCCTTGAAAAGTGACTTTTATGAAACAATATCAATTCATCGAATGAAAGTGCTTGTAGCTTGGCCAAATGAGAAGTGTTTGTGTGGAATTGGACAACATCATCGAATGAAAGTGCTTGTATTAATGGTTCACCCCTCAAAAATTGGTGTCGACTATATCATAATTAAATCCCTCATCTTCAAGGATCCAACAAAGGATCTCCAATTGTCCTCAATCATTGCCAAATATACAAAGCTAACCTAGAAGTTGAACAAACACACTCTCTATCATGTCCTGTGAGAAAATAATGGAAAGACGGAGACTTTGTTCTAAATTTTTAAGCTATTGGTTTGTTTTTAGAGGAATTATGTGAAGGAGAAAGGATATGGATCCTCTCTGGTCCGATCCTTGTTTGGAAAGGCTAATCGAGAGATGGAAGCTCTGCCACCCTATGTCCCTCAACCCTTTCAATATCCCAAATAGACTTTCAGCCACACTTTGGCTACACAAGATACTACTACTAGAGGTCTTAGTGGTGCAAGGAGTGCACAACACTGGACTTGGAGAATCCTGAAATAATACCCCTTCTCATGTTAGCTTAGTTAAATGAAAGAGATTATGTTAATGGTTCACCCTCGAAAAGTGATATTGGGTTGAGTATAGTGCCCCAGGTTGTGATAATTTTGTTGAATGAAAGTGCCCATGTTGTAATAATTTTGTTGAATGAAAGTGCCCCTTGAAAAGTGACTTTTATGAAAAAATACCCTCTATCGTCCCAACTTAGCCAAATGGAAGTGATCATGTGACTTTCACAAAATCATGACCCTTGTCATGACAACTTAGCCAAACAAGAGTGCATGTGTTAATGATTCACTCCTCGAAAGGTGGTTTTGAGGGAATAGTACCCCTTTTGGTAATGGCTTAGTGGAATGTAAGTGTTCTATGTCAATGGTTTGCCCCTAAAAAAGTGACGTATATGGAATCGTTCTCTTGATGAGGACAACATCATCGAATGAAAGTTGTTGTATTAATGGTTCACCCCTCGAAAAGTGATGTTGACTATATCACACCCGTTGTTGTGGTAGCTTGGCCAAATGAGAAGTGTTTGTGTGGAATAGATTAATCTTGTAATAAAAAGATCCTCTTTCCGACATAATTTCAAAAATAAATCTCATGAAACAAATTGATCAGATATGATATGATCAGAGTTTCATCATAATCAAATTTTCATATAAAATATAACTTTTAATGTAAATACCATGTACATTCTCTTAAGTGAATGCAATAGAAAATCCCTTTTAATTAAAGCAATATTTTAATTAAAGAAATATTGAAGACTTGCATGGTGCATATCACTCACCTAACTTTTATTCCAATAAATTTTAGCCACTTCTAATTCGACCCTTACCCTCCAAATTTGATTAATATTATTAATATTTCCCTATTATCCCCACTACCCCCAGATAATAGGGAAAAATTAAGCAAAATAAATTTAACCTAAATTAAAAAGCATCTTAACCAAATTAATTACAAGGAGCGAAGTTGGCAATTGGAGAGTTGAAGAACCAAACTGGAGCTAAGTGTTGAAGCAGAACAAAGATCTGGTCATCCTAATTTTGGCTGCTGGGCAGAGTGAAAGGAACAATACAAGTGGCAAGGAACATAGAACAACGATCTGAGCATCGTCATTTTGGTGGAATATTCATTTGAGCATCCTCTCTTTGGAGGTACGCAAATCATATTTTTTTTTATCAACTAATTTACAAAAGTAACGTTATTGACAGTAAAATTGGTTTTTGCCCTAGTTTTTTCGCCCCAACCCAAGAAGATCTAGAGAAATTTAGTCATAAACTTAGAAACTTAGTTAATAATTTCTCAATCCATGGATAAATCCTCCTTATAAATTCCCTCGATCAATGCCCTTGATCAGACACCCCACATTAGGAACAAGACCTACTACCATCCCACTGATTCCCATTGCAACGATACACAGGTCACATAGAGCTCATTTACTTATTACTTTCCTAAACACATGGTTCTTTTTTTGCTAATGGGTTAGAATAATATGGTGAATCAATGAAAGAGGTGGTAATAAAAAAAGAGCCTCAGTAAATGATCCAGGTGTAGAGGTAGTTCGAGATAGGGCTGGAACTCGCCAATTTCTGAGAATGATGAACCAACTGGCGGAATTGGAACTTGGACCGAATTGGAATTGGAATTGGCTCACCACCTGGGAGGGATATGGGATAGCATAACTCATTGGAGAGATGAAAACCAATGGACCGTTCTCCCATAATCTCAACACTTCTACTTAAAAATATATTAAAGATATGTGTATATGCTTTGGAATATGAATTCTTTTCCTTAGCTCATAAGATTGAGAGCTTTAGATTTCTATTTGGAAAGACAAGATGTGAAAATACCCGATGAAAATACCTTCTCTAACACTTCTAAACTCTATAAAGGTATCTAGAACACTTACAAACAAATTAAAATTGGCCCAAGAGAGAAAATTCATAGAATCAATGTACTGAGAGCCTATAGGCCTAAGATATCCCTAAGTTATGTAGACTACGGCCATTGCTTCCTACACCCGAGTTATGGGTACCATTTCCACATGAGTAAGGACAACAAAGATAGACAAATACGATCTATAGAATGTGTGTTGCAAGTAACCCCAACTTCTATGACAAAAGTAATCCCAAGTAACTCCTTCAAATCTGTGTTAAAACCTTTGTTATGAACCTAAAAAAGATCACAATCAGGTTTTGGTATAAAACTTAGGCTGCTTGTTGAGTGTTATTTTTAATCCAAAAAATGTTGCATGAACTGTATCGATATGTACTGGACACGACGTAGGTTCTAGGGATAAGAAGCAATTGAGTCACTACACCTTCCACATTTATGACAATCCTACTTAACATCTCTATGCCATCTCAAAGATTTTTAAGATAGTGCTACAACAATGGATGTGCTAGGCCATGGACTTCCAGCAACAACAACTTCCAATGTTGATCTAGTAATATCCCTAATAGACTAAAATTTTACCCGCCTCGAATGTTCTTGTTAGATTTTACATGTGTTGCTAATGGTGAAGGAAAGGTCAGTACTGCAATTTTTTCTACTAGAGATGAATCTTCAGGGGAGCTTAAGAAATTCAACAATATCCATTATCATTTCCTCAAAGGCTTCATTACTATCTTAACCTAAAAAATGCCATTGTGCATTTGTTAAGGCAACCATTTTCCTCTTCACTCCTAGTTGTTAACAAGCCCAACAAACCTCAAGATTCCTGTCATAACACCAAATCCAACCCATGCAAGAAAAAAATAGTTAAGTAAAATTGTATTTCCGGTGCAACCTTGAGAGGATCACATCAGAGACATAATTTCCTCCCTTGTATTTGGTCATGAACCAAAGTAAGGACATTGTCAGTTGCATCCAAGACGGGTTGGTCCTTTGAACACTTTTCTTCCTACACTTTTGGAGAAAATGGCTGAAACCTCATTCTTTGACTGATGTGCACTCCCACCAATTGATTCCATCCAAGTTTCAATAGGATCAATGAAGGTGGAGAATACATCTTCCTTGCCACGTGAAAAATCTTCATGCAACCAAGTGGGACTGGATATCAGGTTGAGAGACGCCTCCAAGAAAGGTTTGAGACTTTGTTGTTCCTCTTCATGGCATGTCATACAAACCATTAGCACACAATTGTTCAATTATAACAAGCTAACAAAAACTTTCATTTCCAGGCTGCTCTTCAAAACTAACAAAACAAGGCTGAATGCTTATAGTTTTACACATTTCCTCATCCTTGCTTTCTTTAATAATTCAGAACATCCATATAAAGGATAAGGATAAGGATGATTTTTTTCCATTACCAACCCGATCCTAAGAAACACTATGATCTTCAATGGATATTGGAAGGTTTTCATCACCTATGTTTGAATCATCATGTTTAGAAAAATGTGTCGATTGCTGAAAAATCTTCATGCAACAAAGTGCGACTGAATATCAGTTTGAGAGATGGCTCCAAGAGAGGTTTGAGACTTTGTTGTTCCTCTTCATGGCATGTCATATAAACCATTATCATGCAACTATTCAATTATAACAAGCTAACATAAACTTGCATTTCCAGACTGCTCTTCAAAACTAACAAAACAAGGCTGAATGCTTACAGTTTTACACATTTCCTCATCCTTGATTTCTTTAATAATTCACAACATCCATAAAAACGATAAGGATAAGGATGCATTTTTTCCATTACAAACCAGATCCTAAGCAACACTATGATCTTCAATGGCGATTGGAAGGTTTTCATCACCTATGTTTGAATCGTCCTATCAAGAAAAATGTTTTGATTGCTGAAAAATCTTCATGCAACCAAGTGGGACTGGATATCAGGTTGAGAGACGGCTCCAAGATAGGTTTGAGATTTTATTGTTCCTCTTCAGGGCATGTCATACAAACCATTAGCACACAACTGTTCAATTATAACAGGCCAACAAAATCTTGCATTTCCAGGCTGCTCTTCAAAACTAACGAAACAAGGCTGAATGCTTACAGTTTTACACATTTCCTCATCCTTGTTTTCTTTAATAATTCACAACATCAATATTCTAAATGGGGAGCCTCAAATGCTCTGCACCAATTTGCGCACTATTTTTTCTCAAGATGTTTTACTTTTTTAACAAGATGTAAAGCATGTTCCATCATGAGGTTTAATATCATTTCCATCTTAGGGGTGGCATTAGTAGGGGGGTCATCTTTGACCCTGAAGGAAAACATGTATCTGTCTATGCCTGGAAGAAATTGATAGTGACAAATAACCAAGCAGAATCTTACGCTCTTTGATGCAGGAGCATCTGCAACATCCGAAATTCAACATATCAACCAGCGCGAGGAGGAAGAGAATCGTACAGCTGGACAAGCCAGCAAACCTTTTTTTGAATTTAAATTTCACCTTGGTATTGTTGCGCCGCCGTTTGCTAAAGGAATTCAAAGCCAGGCGCA
>SNQJ01S0084232.1:86361-99875 GCA_010110895.2 Picea sitchensis
TGGTGGAATGATGTTGTTCGAGATGCACTTGTGCTTCTGCAAGATGGAAAGCTAGCACATGCTAGCTTTGCCCTTTATTGGAATGATGTTATTTGAGATGTGACTGTGTTGGGGGAAATATAGCACATGCTATATTTCCCTCACATTGAATGATGTTGCTTGAGATGAGCTTGTGCTTGTGGAAGAGGGAAAACTAGCATGTTCTAGCTTACCCCCATGGTGGGATGATTTTCGAGAGGTGCTAGTGCTTGTGCAAGAGGGAAAGCTAGCATGCGCTAGCTTTCCCCCACGGTGGAATCATGTTGTTTGAGATGTGGTTGTGCTTCTGCAAAAGGGAAATCAAACACAAACTAGCTTTCCCCCACAGTGGAATGATGTTGTTTCAAGTTGCAATTGTGCTTGTTCAAGAAGGAAAGCTAGCACATGCTAGATTTACTTGAAGGTGGAGTGATGTTGTTCAAGATGAGCTTATACTTGTGCAAGAGGGAAGACTACCATGTGCAAGATTTTCTCCATGCTAAAATGATGTTGTTCGATATGCGCTTGTTCTTGTGCAAGAGGGAAAGCTAGCACACGCTAGATTTCCTTGACAGTGGAATGATGTTGTTCAAGATGAGATTATGATTATGAAAGAGGGAAGACTAGCATGTGAAAGCTTTCCACCATGCTAAAATGATGTTGTTAGAGATGCGTTTGTTCTTGTGCAAGAGGGAAAACTAACACATGCTAGCTTCCCGCCATGGTGGAATGATGTTGTTCGAGATGCACTTTTGCTTCTGCAAGATTGAAAGCTAGCACGCACTAGCTTTCCCCATGTTGGAATGATGTTATCCGAGATGTGATTGTGCTAGGGGGAAAGATAGCACATGCTATCTTTCCTGCACATTGAATGATGTTGTTTGAGATGAGCTTGTTCTTGTGCAAGAGGGAAAACTAGCATGCACTAGCTTACCCACATGGTCAGATGATTTTCGAGATTCGCTAGTGCTTGTGCAAGAGGGAAAGCTAACATGTGCCAACTTTCCCCCACGGTGGAATGATGTTGTTTGAGATGTGATTTTTCTTTTGCAAGAGGGAAATCCAACATAAACTAGCTTCCCCCCATGGTGGAATGATGTTGTTTCATGATGCACTTGTTCTTGTTCAAGAGGGAAATCTAGCACATGCTAGATTTCCTTGACGATGGAATGATGTTGTTCAAGATGAGCTTATGCTTGTGCAAGAGGGAAGACTAGCATCTGAAAGCTTTCCTCCATGCTAAAATGATGTTGTTTGAGATGCGCTTGTGCTTGTGCAAGCGGGAAAGATAGCACGTGCTAGCTTATCCCCATGGTGGAATGATGTTGTTTGAGATGCACTTGTGCTTATGCAAGATGGAAAGATATCATGTGCTAGCTTTCCCCATGTTGGAATGATGTTATTCGAGATGTGATTGTGTTGGGGAAAGCTAGAACATTCTATATTTCCCCTACATTGAATGATGTTGTTTGAGATGAGATTGTGCTTGTGGAAGAGGGAAAAGTAGCATGCACTAGCTTACCCACATGGTGGGATGATTTTCGAGATGCGCTAGTGCTTTTGCAAGAGGGAAAGCCAACATGCGCTAGATTTCCCCCATGGTGGAATGATGTTGTTTGAGATGTGCTTGTGCTTTTGCAAGAGTCAAATCCAACATAAACTAGATTTCCCCCACTGTGGAATGATGTTGTTTCAATATGTACTTGTGCTTGTTCAAGAGGGAAAGCTAGCACACGGTAGATTTCCTTGATGGTGGAATGATGTTGTTCAAGATGAGTTTATGCTTGTGCAAGAGGGAAGACTAGCATGTACAAAATTTCATCCATGCTAAAATGATGTTGTTCGACATGCGCTTGTGCTTGTGCAAGAGGGAAAGCTAGCATGCGCTAGCTTTCCCCCATGGTGTTATAAAGTTGTTCAAGATGCACTTGTGCTTCTACAAGAGGGAAAGCTAGCACATGCTATCTTTCCCTCATGTTGGAATGATGTTCTTCGAGATGTAATTGTGCTAGGGGGAAATACAACACACCCACATTGAATGATGTTGTTTTTGATGAGCTTGTGCTTGTGCATGAGGGAAAACTAGCACGCGCTAGATTTCCCCCATGGTGGGATTATTTTCGAGATGTGCTAGTGCTTGTGCAAGAGGGAAAGCTAGCATGCGATAGCTTTCCACCACGGTGGAATCATGTTGTTCGATATGTGCTTATGCTTTTGCAAGAGGGAAATCCAACATAAACTAGCTTTCCCCTGTGATTGAATGATGTTGTTTCAAGATGCACTTGTGATTTTTCAAGAGGGAAAGTTAGCACACGCTAGATTACCTTGACGGTGGAATGATGTTGTTCAAGATGAGGTTATGCTTGTGCAAGAGGGAAGACTATCATGTGCAAGCTTTCTTTCATGCTAAAATGATGTTGTTTGAGATACTCTTTTGCTTGTACAAGAGGGAAAGATAGCATGCACTATCTTTCCCCTATGGTGGAATGATGTTGTTCGAGATGCGCTTGTGCTTTTGCAAGATGGAAAGATAGCACGTGATAGCTTTCCCCCATGGTGGAATGTTTTCATTCGAGATGTGATTGCACTAGGGGGAAAGATAGCACATGCTAGCTTTCCCCCACATTGAATGATGTTGTTTGAGATGAGCTTGTTCTTGTGCAAAAGGAAAAACTAGCACACTCTAGCTTACCCCCATGGTGGGATGATTTTCGAGATGCGCTAGTGATTGTTCAAGAGGGAAATCTAGCATGTGCAAGATTTCCCCCATGGTGGAATCATGTTGTTCGAGATGTTCTTGTGATTTTGCAAGAGGGAAATCCAACATAAAATAGCTTTCCCCCATGGTGGAATGATGTCGTTTCAAGATGCACTTGTGCTTGTTCAAGAGGGAAAGCTAGCACACAGTAGATTTCCTTGACAGTGGAATGATGTTGTTCAAGGTGAGGTTATGCTTGTGCAAGAGGGAAGACTAGAATCTACAAGATTTCCTCCATGCTAAAATGATGTTGTTTGAGATGCGTTTGTGCTTCTGCAAGAGGGAAAGCTAGCATGCGCTATCTTTCCCCCATGGTGGAATGATGTTGCTCAAGATGCACTTGTGCTTCTGCAAGATGGAAAGCTAGCATGCACTAGCTTTCCCCCATGTTGGAATGATGTTATTCGAGATGTGATTGCACTAGGGGAAAATCTAGCACATGCTATCTTTCCCCCACATTGAATGATGTTGTTTGAGATGAGATTGTGCTTGTGCAAAAGGGAAAACTAGCATGCACTACCTTACCCCCATGGTGGGATGATTTTTGAGATGCGCTAGTGCTTGTGCAAGAGGGAAAGCTAACATTTTCGAGATGCGCTAGCTTTCCCCCACTGTAGAATGATGTTGTTCGAGATGTGCTTGGGATTTTGCAAGAGCGAAATCCATCATAAACTAGCTTTCCCCCACGATAGAAAGATGTTGTTTCAATATGAACTTTTACTTGTTCAAGAGGGAAACCTAGTAGATGCTAGATTTCCTTGATGGTGGAATGATGTTGTTCAAGATGAGGTTATGCTTGTGCAAGAGGGAAGACTTGCATGTGCAAGCCTTCCTCCATGCTAAATTGATGTTGTTCGAGATGCGCTTGTGCTTGTGCAAGAGGGAAAGCTAGCGCAGACTAGCTTTCTCCCATGGTGGAATGATGTTGTTCGAGATGCACTTGTGCTCGTACAAAATGGAAAGCTAGCATGTGCTAGCTTTCCCCCATGTTGGAATGATGTTATTCGAGATGTGCTTGTGCTTTTCCAAGAGACAAATCAAACATAAACTATCTTTCCCGCACGGTGGAATGATGTTGTTTCAAGATGCACTTGTGCTTGTTCAAGAGGGAAAGGTAGCACATGCTAGATTTACTTGATGGTGGAATGATGTTGTTCAAGATGAGGTTATGCTTGTGCAAGAGGGAACACTAGCATGTGCAAGCTTTCCTCCATACTAAAATGATGTTGTTCGAGATGCACTCGCGCTTGTGCAAGAGGGAAAGCTAGCATGCACTAGCTTTCCCCCATGGTGGAATGAAGTTGTTTGAGATGCACTTGTGCTTCTGCAAGATGGAAAGCTAGCACGCGCTAGCTTTCCCCCATGGTGGAATGATTTTATTCTATATGTGAATGTGCTAGGGGGAAAGCTAGCACAACACATGCTAGCTTTCCCCCACATTGAATGATGTTGTTTTAGATGAGCTTGTGGTTGTGCAAGAGGGAAAACTAGCATGTTCTAGCTTACCTCCATGGTTGGATGATTTTCAATATGTGCTACTACTTGTGCAAGAGGGAAAGCTAGCATGCGCTAGCTTTCCTCCATGGTGGAATGACATTGTTAGAGACGTGCTTGTGCTTTTCTAAGAGGGAAATCCAACATAAACTATCTTTCCCCCACGGTGGAATCATGTTGTTTCAAGATGCACTTTTGCTTTTTCAAGAGGGAAAGCTAGCACAAGATAGATTTCCTTGATGGTGGAATGATGTTGTTCAAGATGAGCTTATGCTTGTGCAAGAGGGAAGACTAGCTTGTGCAAGATTTCCTCCATGCTAAAATGACATTGTTCAAGATGCGCTTGTGCTTGTGCGAGAGGGAAAGCTAGAATGTGCTTTCGTTGCCCCATGTTGGTATGATGTTGTTCAAGATGCACTTGTGCTTATGCAATATGGAAATTTAGCACGTGCTAGCTTTTCCCCATGTTGGAATAATGTTATTCAAGATGTGATTGTGCTAGGGGGAAAGCTAGTACATGCTAGCTTTCCCACACATTGAATGATTTTGTTTGAGATGAGCTAGTGCTTGTGCAGGAGGGAAAACTAGAACACGATATCTTACCCCCATATAGGGATGATTTTCGAGATGCGCCAGTGCTTGTGCAAGAGGAAAAGCTAGCATGCGCTAGCTTTCCCCCATGGTGGAATGATGTTGTTCGAGATGTGCTTGAGCTTTTGCAAGAGGGAAATCCAACATAAACTAGATTTCCCTCATGGTGGAATGATTTTGTTTCAAGATGCACTTCTGCTTGTTTAAGAGGGAAAGTTAGCACATGCTAGATTTCCTTGATGGTGGAATGATTTTATTCAAGATGAGCTTATGTTTGTGCAAGAGGGAAGACTAGCATGTGCAAGATTTCCTCCATGCTAAAATGATGTTTTTCGAGATGTGCTTGTGCTTGTGCAAGAGGGAAAGCTAACACTCGCTATCTATCCCCCATGGTGGAATGATGTTGTTCAAGATGCACTTGTTCTTATGCAAGATGGAAAGCTAGGACGCGCTGGTTTTCCCCCACGGTGGAATGATGTTATTTAAGATGTGATTGTGCTAGGGGGAAATATAGCTCATGCGAGCTTTTCCCCACTTTGAATGATCTTGTTTGAGATGAGCTTGTCCTTGTGCAAGAGGAAAAACTAGCATGTGTTAGCTTACCACCATGGTGGGATGATTTTCGAGATGCGCTAGTGCCTTTGCAAGAGTAAAAGCTAGCATGCGCTAGATTTCCCCCACAACAGAATGATGCTGTTCGAGATGTTCTTGTGCTTTTGCAAGAGGGAAATACAACATAAAATAGATTTCGCCCACAGTGGAATGATGTTGTTTCAAGATGAACTTGTGCTTGTTCAAGAGGGAAAGCTAGCACACACTAGATTTCCTTGATGGTGGAATGATGTTGTTCAATATGAGCTTATGATTGTGTAAGAGGGAAGTCTAGCATGTGAAAGCTTTCCTCCGTGCTAAAATGATGTTGTTCGAGATGCTCTTGTGCTTGTGCAAGAGGGAAATCTATCACCCACTAGCTTTCCTCCATGGTGGAATGATGTTATTTGAGATGCAATTGTGCTTCTGCACAATGGAAAGCTAGCACATGCTAGCTTTCCCCCATGTTGGAATAATGTTTTTTGAGATGTGATTGTGCTAGGGGGAAAGCTATCACTTGCCAACTTTCCCCCACATTTAATGATGTTTAAGATGGGCTTGTGCTTGTGCAAGAGGGAAAATTAGCACACGCTATCTTACTGATGTAGACCCCCGACCCTCAGGCCAATATCCATAGAGGATCGTTCTTCTCTAAATCCGCAGAACCAAAATAGTTCTTCCAGGCCCTCACTGGAACCCCATGAATCCGATCCACAAGTCCTTCAGAAACCCCACCTGTGCGAACAAGAACTAGGCAAAAGATTCACCTCCTCCCTGGGTCTACTACTTCCTCTGGTGCGCCCTCCTGGCACAACTCTGTCCAAATTCCACAAAATTTAGAAGTGCACTATATGCACTGGCTCAATGCATCCTGTGCATTTGCTCAATGCCCTCCTAGCATAGCCTTTACAAAATTCTCAACAATTCTGCTTCTCCCTCTCTGTGCTCTCCTCTACACAGTTCTTCCTTTAGGGTGTTCAACAACCCTGAGGATTCTTCCTTGATTCATTGACTACAGCTGGTGCACCCTCCTGGGACGTCTTTGTCTGAAATTCCGCAGAATTCAGAAGTGCACTCCTTGCACTGGTTTCCAGAACCCGTAGTATTATGTCATGCAACCTTTTGCATGAAGCCTCAAAGAACCCAAACCTGGAATCAAAGAACTCACAGACAGGAAAATCTATCTATCCCTGTAGATGGAACTTAACATACATCTACAGTTTATCATAAACACATAAAGACATTCATAAACATACACAGAATAACATATAGGAAAAACTACTCTATTTGTATTAATCAAGAATGCCTGATTACAATGTGTTCAAGATCAGACTGCAACAAAGTCTCGGCTCCCTCTCTTTTCTCTATTCTCTCTTCTCTACCTCTCTATTGATTAACTACCTATAGATACAAAGGTTCTTTTTACAAAAGGGGGCTCCTCGAGCGCTTCCCTCCATCCTCACCAACTCTCATTAATTACAATGAATTACATTGAATGGGCCATCTAATCCTAATTGGATCTAGATCCCCATCAACATGTCAGCCATTAAAGGTGACACTAACTATAGTCTACTCAAAGGCACGACTTGGATTTTCAGCCTTACAATCATTAAATTACATTTTCAAAATTTGAAAAATGAGAGGGTTGCACCTCTCTCCTTCCATTAAATGCACGTTGGGTGTACTGGTGCTTGATGACGTGGAGTGATGCTCCTGCATCATACTCCTCAGCTGTAAAAATCATGAGCTCCTTCTCATGAGCTTCCCAGCACCACTGTTGAAATCCATCTGGATCCCAAACAATTCTTTGGAGTTGTCCATCTGCTCCACTATTTTGCTGTTGTTGCTGCATCTACTGCCCTGCCGCTATGGCAGGTTCTCCTCTGCTCAACTTCTCTTTGCTGACCACTTCTGTTGATCTGATCATCAGCCTTCTGATATCCTCAATCTCCTCATCCAGCTTCTCCCATGGATGGCTCTCTCTATGCAGTCTTCTCGATTGCATTCTCTCTTTGCAAATGGGTAGATCAATTAGATCCCCCTTGCTATCTTCTTCCTCTGTGGCCTCAACTTGCCACCCTGCTGTAAAATTCATCTCTGCAGTCTTATCCTCCTAACTGACCTATTGTTCAATCACCTTCTCTGATAGACTTACTTCTACCATTTCCCCTTGTGGTAGTTGAATTCTAGCTTCCTCCAGTTGCTCCTGAGACTAGAATTCTTCTTCATCTGTTGTTGCATGCCTCGACACTGCAATTATCATCTCTTCAGCTCCTTGGCTGAAAATTATGAGCGATTCCTCGAAATGATCCTCTTCTATCATCTACATGACTGTCTCCTTGTGGCACTCATCTATTGGCTCTGTATGGTTCAACCAATCCTCTAGCATCTCCAACTCCATCTCCCATGGAGTGAGAATCTTATCTTCATGCTCTCCTTCTGTTGGGGAAGATTTTGATGTCTGTTCTGGTTCTCCTTTCTCCCTGACAGTCACAACTAGCTGTCATTCTGTCGTTGCTACATCGACAATGCAATGTTTCGCCTCATCTAGGCAATGTAGCAGGAATACCTCTATTCCCCCAATCATCAGAATGCTCTTCGGATCTTCCTTCACTATCAGCTGTCCTTGCTGATATGAACTCACCTCTGAGATCATCTTCTCTGTCAGCTCCTCTGAGATCATCTTCTCTGTCAGCTCCTCTCACTGATCCAAACTCATCCTTGAGTTTATGAGACTCTCGCATGAACTCATCTGCTCTCCCTTGCCCACTTGGCAATCTGGGATTTCTGCACTACTCACCTGGAAGTATTTGAGATCCTCCAGTGATCCCATCTCATTGACTTACTGACAACCTGAATTTTCTCTTCTTCCCTCCTAGCAGTCTTTGAGATCATCCTGTGACCTCTTCTTATTGCCCACCTGGAAAATTCAAAATTCCTCGCTGCCTGCTTGGCAGTTTTTGAGATCTCTACTCGATCTCTCCTCTTCATCATTGAGGTTTCTCTAAGATTTTGGTTCACAAAAATGAACCATCTCCTTTATGGGCCTGAGGATTTTCACATACCTCATCCATTCCTTCAATAGCCTTCGATGTCTTCTGGCCAACAACTTATTGACTGGCCACTTTGGTTTCCTCCTTAGAGGCCATTCATACACACAATGTGTCTTTGCGTTCTGCTACATCCGCAGTGCAAGCTGCTCTATTCTTTCCCTCACCTCAGCGAGTTCTAGTTCCATCTCATCTTTTCTCTGCTACTAGTGGTTATTCTTTCCACTGTGTCCATGGCTTTCAGTAGCCATCTTCTTATTCTCGTCTTCCCTCCTGGAAAATTTGTTGTTGTCACTCTACAACTAAGAGTTCTTCCATCTTTTCCTTCAGTCCTCCTAACTGCCTATTGATTGTTGTCTATCTGCAAATAATCACCACAGAGCTTCAACACTCTGTCTTCTTCTTCTTATGTCTGTAAGCAAATATCGACACTCCCTGCCTTTGTTGCCTACATAAGTCAAATCCTTCTCTGATACCCCTCTAACGTAGACCACCGACCCTCGGGCCAAGATTCGCACAGGATCATTCTTCTCTGAATCCGCAGAACTGAAATATTTCTTTTGGGCCCTCACTGGAACCCCACGAATCTGATCCACAGGTCCTTTGAAAACCCCACCTGTGCGAACAAGCACTAGGCCCGAGGTTCACCTCCTCCCTTGGTCTAATACTTCTTCTGGTGCGCCCTCCTAGCACAACTCTATCCAAGTTCCACAGAATTCAGAAGTGCACTCTATGCACTGGCTCAATGCATCCTGTGCATTTGCTCAATGCCCTCCTGGCAGAGCCTTTATATAATTTTTATCAAATTTGCTTCTCCCTCTCTGTGATCTCCTCTACACAGTTCTTCCTTCAGGGTGTTCAAAAACCTTGAGTATTCTTCCTTGATTCAATGACTATAGCTGGTGCACCCTCCTGGCACGTCTTTATCTAGAATTCCACAGAATTCAGAAGTGCACTCCTTGCACTAGCTTTAAGAACCCGCAGTATTCTTTCATGCAGGCTTTTGCATGAAGCCTCAAAGAACCCAAAACTGGAATCAAAGAACTCACAGATAGGAAAATCTATCTATCCCTGCAAATGGAACTTAACATACATCTACAGAATATCATAAACACATAAAGACATTCGACAGCATACATAGAATAACATGTAGGAAAAACTACTCTATTTGTATTAATTAAGAATGTCTGATTACAATGTGTTCGAGCTCAGACTGCAACAGAGTCTCAACTCCCTCTCTTTTCTCTATTCTCTCTTCTCTACCTCTCTACTGACTAACTGCCTACAGATACAAAGGTTCTTTTTACAAAATGGGGCTCCTCGAGAGCTTCCCTCCATCCTCACCAACTCTCATTAATTACAATGAATTACATTGAATGGGCCATCTAATCCGATTTGGATCTAGATCCCCATCAACATGTCAGCCATTAATGGTGACACTAACTACAACCTGCTCAAAAGAACGGCTTGGATCTTCGGCCTTACAATCATTTAATTACATTTTCAAAACTTGAAAAACGAGAGGGTTGCGCCTCTCTCCTTCCATTGAATGCATGCTCGGTGTGTTGGCGCTTGATGACATGGCGTGATGCTCCTGCATCACTTACCCCCATGGTGGGATGATTTTCGATATGCGCTAGTGCTTGTGCAAGAGGGAAAGCTAGCATGTGCTAGCTTTGCCCCATGGTGGAATGATGTTGTTGAAGATGTGATTTTTCTTTTGCAAGAGGGAAATCCAACATAATCTAGCTTTCCCCCATGGTGGAATGATGTTGTTTCAATATGCGCTTGTGCTTGCTCAAAGAGGGAAAGCTACGACACACTAGATTTCCTTGATGGTGGAATGATGTTGTTCAAGATGATCTTATGCTTGTGCAAGAGGGAATACTAGTATGTGTAAGATTTCCTCCATGCTAAAATGATGTCGTTCTAGATGCGTTTGTGCTTGTGCAAGAGGGAAAGCTAGGACACACTAGATTTCCCCCATGGTGGAATGATGTTGTTTGAGATGCACTTGTGATTGCGCAATACAAAAAGCTATTACACAGTAGTTGCATCCCATGGTGGAATGATGCTAGAATTACTCTATGGTGGAATGATGTTGTTGGAGATGCATTTTTTCTTATGCAAGAGGGAATGCTAAAACATGCTAGATTTCCCTCATGGTGGAATAATGTTGTTCGAGATGCACCTGTTCTTATGCAAGAGGGAAAGGTAGCATGCGCTACCTTTCCCTGATGGTGGAATGTTGTTGGATATGCACCATTTCTTGTGCAAGAGGGAAATATATTTTTCCCCTATAGTCGAATGATGTTTTCCAATATGTTTTTGTACTTGTGTAAGACGAAAAGTTAACATGCGTTAGCTTTCCCCCTCAGTGGAATGAGGTTGTTCTAGATGCGCTTGTGGTTGTGCAAGAGGGAAAGATAGCATGTCTACCATGGTGGAATGATGTTCGAGATGATTTTGTGCCTGGGCAAGATGAAAAGTTAGCACACACTAGCTTTTCTTTACGGTGGAATGATTTTGTTCAATATGCACTTGTACTTATGCGAGAGGGAAAGCTAGCATGCACTAGATTTCCCTTAGGGTTGAATGATGTTGTTTGAGATTCATTTATGCTTGTGCAAGAGGGAAGGCTAACATGCCTGGACTTTCCTCCATGATGGAATGATTTTGTTTGAGATGCATTTGTGGTTGTGCAAGAGGGAAAGTTAGCACACACTAACTTTTTCCTATGCTAGAATGATGTTCGAGATGCAATTGTGCTTGTGCAATATGGAAATATATCACGTGCTAGCTTTCCCCTACATGGTAGCTTTCCCCCATGGTGGAATGATTTTTCTTGAGATGCATTTGTTCTTGTGCATGAGGGAATGCTAGCATGCGCTAGCTTTCCCCCATGGTGGAATGATATTGTTTGATATGCACCTGTGCTTGTGCAAAAGGGAAAGCTAGTATGTGCTAGTTTTCCCCCATGGTGGAATGATGTTGTCTGAGATGTGTTTGTGCAAGATGGAAATATAACACACGTTAGCTTTCCCCCATGCTGAAATAACATTGTTTTAGATGTGCTTGTGGTTGTGAAAAACATAAAGTTAGCACATGCTATCTTTCCCCCATGATGGAATGATGTTCAAGATGTGTTTGTGCTTTTTCATGAGGAAACTTTAGCGTGTGCTAGTTTTTACTTACGGTGGAATGATGTTGTTCAAGATGCACTTGTGCTTGTGTAATAGGGAAGCTAGCACACACTAGCTTTCCTCAAAGGTGGAATGATGTTCATTTATATGCGCTTGTGCCAGAGGAAAAACTAGCATGCAGTAGATTTACTCCAAGGTGGAATGATGTTGTTTGATATACACTTGTTCTTGTGCAAGAGGGAAAGCTAGAACGTGCTAGATTTCCCCCATGGTAGAATGATTTTGTCCGAGATGTGATTGTGCAAGACAAAATGCTAGCACTCATTAGCTTTTTTCCATGGTGGAATGATGTTGTTCTAGATGCTCTTTTGGTTGTGCACAAGGGAAAACTAGCACGTGCTAGCTTTCCCCCATGGTGAAATGATCTTCGAAATGCATATGTACTTGTCCTAGAGGGAAAGTTAGCACACACTACCTTTTGTTTACAGTGGAATTATGATGTTTGAGATGTGTTTGTACTTGTGCGAGAGGGAAAGTTAGCACGTGTTAACATTCCCCTATGCTAGAATGATGTTCGAGATGAAATTGTGCTTGTGCAAGAGGGAAATATAGCACGTTCTAGATTTCCCCTACATGCTAGATTTTCCCGATGCTAGAATGATGTTGTTTGAGATGCACTCGTGCTTGTGCAAGAGGGAAAGCTAGCACATGGTAGCTTTCCACCCCGGTGGAATGATATTGTTTGATATGCACTTGTGCTTATGCAAAAGGGAAAGCTATTACATGCTATTTTTTCCCCATGATGGAATGATGTTGTCCGAGATGTGCTTGTGCAAGATGAAAAATCTAGCATGTGTTAGCTTTCCCCCATGCTGAAATAATGTTGTTTTATATATGCTTGTGGTTGTGTAAAACAAAAATTTAGCACGTGCTAGCTTTCCCCCCCGATGGAAAGATGTTCGAGATGTGTTTGTGCTTATCCATGAGGGAAAGTTAGCACATGCTAGTTTTTACATATGGTGAAATGATGTTGTTCAAGATGCACTTGTGCTTGTGTAATAGGGAAACTAGCACACACTAGATTTCCCCGAAGGTGGAATGATGTTCTTTGATATGCGCTTGTGCTAGAGGGAAAACTAACATGCACTAGATTTAGTCCAAGGTGGAATGATGTTGTTTGATATGCACTTGTTCTTGTGCAAGAGAGAAAGCTAGCACTTGTTCTTGTTCTTCCATGGTGGAATGATGTTATTTTATATGCTCTTTTGGTTGTGCAGAAGGGAAAAATAGCACGTGCTATCTTTCCCCCATGGTGAAATGATGTTCGAGATGCATCTGTGCTTGTCCAAGAGGGAAAATTAGAAAACACTAGATTTTCCTTACAGTGGAATTATGTTGTTTGAGATGTGTTTGTACTTGTCCAAGAGGGAAAGTTAGCACGCATTAACTTTCCCCTATGCTAGAATGATGTTTGAGATGCGTTTGTGCTTGTGCAAGAGTGAAATATAGCACGTGATAGCTTTCCCCTACACGTGCACTTTCCCCAATGGTGGAATGATGTTGCTTAAGATGCACTTGTGCTTGTGCAAGAGGGAAATCTAGCACACACTAGCTTTCCACCCTGGTGGAATGATATTGTTTGATATGCACTTGTGCTTGTGCGAAAGGGAAAGATAGTACGCACTAGCTTTCCACCAGTGGAATGATGTTGTTCGAGATGTTCTTGTGCTTGTGCAAAAGTTAAAGATAGGACATGCTACCTTTTCACCACCGTGGAATGGTGTTGTTTGAGACATCTTTTTATCAGCTCTAGAGAGAGCGAAGAAGATCTATGACTATGAAAGAATAATTGTATTTAAATATGACATT
>SNQJ01S0084233.1:14201-38672 GCA_010110895.2 Picea sitchensis
GCTATTGTATCATGGAGGGCGACATTGACATGGTGATCAAAGACTAGGAAGACGAGTGGAAGATTCTAGTCCTCACCCAAGACTTACCAGAAAAGACAACAAAAGAGGAGGCAGGAGAGGGAAAAACACAATCTCAAGAAGTCCCAGTTCCCAAGAAATGGAGGACGGGCCAGAAAAAGACAAAGAAAACAAACGAAGGCACAATGAAGATGGGGAACCAGAAGGGGAAGAAAGAAAATGCACATCTAGCCAAAGAACAATCGAAACAAGTCAAAGTCGCGCAAGGGACCACACCAAGTCCCAACTGCCAGGAACCAGGCCTTCATAAGAGACCATATATTCAGATGAGGGGCGCATGCAAGAAAATGAAGGCGCAAAGAACACCTCTAGAATATACGATCACGGAGGATGATGGAGAAATGATAGCCCGAATGGTCCAGGATTGTATATTCGAGGACTTTGACAATGCTTTGCACCATAGGGATAGAATCCAAGAGGAGCTGGTAGACATGAAAAAACTCCTTAGACAAATCTGGGAAGCATAAGAAGAAGGAAAAAACATGGGAACAGATCCATCAGTATCACAAACCGAGGAAATACTGGAATAATACGAGCGAGATACTGTCCATACAATACCGTAGCCAAACACAACATTCCACATTACAACCAGTATGTTGCACATGGACAAGATCGTGGGGAAGACACCCTTAAAGGGCTTAGCCCAAATCCAACTGGTATTGTTGCAGATACCATCCAAGGCATTACACAAATTGTAGGTTAGTGTTACCCAAGAGGTATAGTCTCGGGCACGCATAGACTTAGCTGAATTACAACAAGCAACAGAGAAGAGGGACACGTTGGAAATAATATGTGAGCAGGCTAAGTTTGAAACCCAAGAGGAAAGGGAGCACAGGAATGGATTGGAGCAGAAAGTCACAAGAACTTACGAGAAGATTCCAAAGATGGCACAGGCGCAAACATAAGTTGCGGAGCTCAAGGAAAAATTCTTGGCGATCGCCAAGGAGATCGACGAGGCACACGAAGATTAGGTGACTCAAGAAGATACACATGTCAGTTTTGGGGGCTTGTTGGAAGATACCAAAGTGGAAATCAAGGCGATTTTGGGAAAGAAGGCATTCATGAGGAAAGAGACAGCTAGAAGGAAGAACAACATGTGCGCATGCATGGAATACCTAACAATGGTAGGGTTAGGGTTTTGTTAATGTATTGTAATGGATGAAGATCCATAAATGTATAAATATAGATACTTAGGTATCATAAGAGGGGGAGTCGACTGATTATTATGAAGACTAGTCAGTATTCTAGAGAGTCGAATTATATGTAATATTTTGTTATATGACCTATTTTTGTAAGTTGTCGAGATAGAGAGGACGGAAGAGGGTAGGTCTTGAGGGTTAGATCGTAGGTTGAGGATCCTAGTGTGATATAGTCTGCCTCATAATATATCTCGACCCAACTGAAGGGAATCGTAAAGCACACAACATTGTAATGATAGAACGACGATAATAAAAGAGCCAAGAGCCACATATTTGTGGATTTATCCCAGGAGGGGGTGAACCATGGTAACATCTATGTTATGTGATTGAATGCATGTATTTATTTATTGTATCAGTAGATATAAATGGGCGAATGAATGAGTCTTTGTATTTCTTGCATTAATCGTAAATAATGGTATATTGCGTTAATAAGTTACAGTAACACTCAATTTACACATTTATCATATCTCTCACTCAATCCTAGGTTGTAAACACATGAGTATTTTAGCCACCCATTAAGACTATATCGGGTGAGATTGTGCAATGCATTCTGTGTGCTGCGTTGCCTTCTGGTTTACTAGGAGGGTCGATAGTTTTAGAGGCTTTGTTGGAAAACCGAACAGACATGAACCCTGGGTCAATAAACTCAGAAAGGAGATAAGACAAAGTGTAACCAATATGGACCTTGAATATCCACACGTCGATATGTATGGTGATCTCCTTTATGAGAGTGGAAGTTCAATAAATCCACTTTCAGATGCATTACTTGATAGCTTGATTTATTCAAAATGTAGAACATACAAGCATGATGTTCTATCTCATGGAAGACTAGAAAATCGAGGAGTTGATTTTAAATCTCTTCCTCCACATTTGTTGTTACAACTAGGCAATGCAACAATTGATAATAAGGATCATCTTTTCATGTTTCTATCACTTCTATCAATGATTGGTGCCTTCATAACTATCAAGGTCGGGTTCTTACTTGTGGGACACACCCATGAAGACATAGATGGAACAAATAGGAGGATATTTTCCAACTTGAAAATTAAATAAATATATTCTTTAGCTGAGATGATGGATACATACCACACAATTGAAGAAAAATGGGTGTTTCCACTTATAATGATTGATAATGTGTATGACTTTAAAACTTTTCTCAATGGATACTTCAAGGTAAAAATGCACTTGTTTGACATTTATTGTCCAATAATTTGAATTTTTAGTACTCAATAATGTTCCAATATTAAGATACAGGGAATCCATCAAATATATTGAGTGGTTAGAGCCAGTTGAGCTGTGGGATATAGATGATGAAAGTTGACCTAAATTGCCCATAGGGACGCCATATTTATTACATCTAAAAGAGAATAAGGTTTGTTTAAAAGATCCAAAGGAAGGAATTACATCATACATAAGAATGTGGGAAGAGACTATTGGTGGTGAGGATTCTCCAATTGTTACAGAGGAATGGAAAAATAAGGTATATTGGAAAATAGTTATTCATAGTGTTGATGGAGTTTATAATGATCATATAATAGTGGATCGAATTGATTCATTAAGAATTCTGACTCAAGACAAGACAAAACCTCAATGATTATTCTAATGTGCTCCATGTAATATATAGTATTGTGGAGGAGGATTTTGAAAATTTGACATTTAAAACAATATATCTTGGACTGAGGTGCAATAGGTCAAAGCTAACATTCAATCCTAGTGATGAAAATGAGAAAATAAAGATGTTTCTTGCTAGACCAAGAAATGAGGATGGAGGGAAGATAGTTTGGATGGTAATGGACACCTCAAATATTTTCTAGGATGATGTAAGTGGGACTCTTCATATTAAGGTTGATTGGTGGAAGCCTAGTTCAGAGAAATACACAACAAAAATATTAAACCAATATTGGGTACTAAGTCCCCACGACACAAAACTTGTGTCTCTTACAATTAATACCATAGAATGGGCATGGAGGGAAAAGAGAAAATATTGCAAAAGGGTCAAGATAAATAAATGTGATGTAGACGGTCTATTTCATCTAACTGAGGATTCCATGAGATTTGGTGGAAACAATTTGTCCTTTGAAAGATCAATTAATATTTATTAAGAAACAATTTTCAACGTTTATTGTATATCATGTATTATCTTCATAGGGATAAAGGATTATTAGCAAGGGAAATTTGTTGAAGAATGTCTCACACATTTGGTGAAAAAGAAAGAACTTAGAATATTCAAAGGCTTGTCTTTAATCACTTCATGGGAAATTTGGTTAGCTACAAATGCAGGGATATTTGAGAAGATGTATATCCCTTTGATCCATTGGGAATATATAATTAAATCCATTTTCTCATATTTCAAATTTTGGATACAAACCCATTTGATATTACAATTCTCTTATGATACTATTGAAAAATATAGGGCTTGGGATACTTTGATGGTGCAATTTAAGGTAACCCCCCAAAACGAGGATCTCGTGATACTATTTTTCTTAATTATACTCAAAAAAAAAAAATCAAAGCCAATCTAGGAGATGACATGAAAAACTTTATAAATCTACTTGCTCTAAAAATTCTCTTAAGATTGGTTGCTCAACAAGGAATATAAAAATATAAGTTTTTGGTGACTAGATGACACTAATCAATTAGATGAATGGCAAAATCAAAATGGAAACTCTATTTTTAATCCTGATATTTGATAAAGTAAACACATCATTATTTGTTTTTAACTCTATTTTATTTTCTTTGAAGATGTTTACAAATAATTTAATAGGGAAGTGGATTCTTTGTTTAAAGAATGATTGTAGCACTCTATTGGTACAATGAGGTGAACGGAATGGAAGGATGTCAATTTGTTACAAGAGTGTATTTTTCCCATGTTAACTTGATGACCTTCCAGACAACTATACTTTTGATGAAGAGTATGATTGAATAATTAAGGGAGATGAACTTCTAGAGAAGACTAAGTTTGCACAAACTTTTAGATTTATATTTTTCTTAATTTGTATAAGTTATGTATCTGCTCTTACTTTTTTGGATAATGAAAGTAAGTAAGACACTCTTTTCTATAAATGTGTAAACAATTTTTTTATTTTATTTTATCTCTATTTGAGAGGTGGCATTTTGTTTATCTTCATGAGATGAGAAATCTAAAAGTCTCTAATTGACAAAGAGTAAATCATATGCAACGTGTATTTTTTCTTTCATCTGGTTAGAAATGTACATGCTTTTTCCCTTTATCTTCATATTATATTTTGAGAAGTTTTAAATTATTTAGTATAGATATGTAAATTTTGGTTCCTCTAATTTGAGATAATAATTTTTATTTATTTTAAAACCAAACAAATACAATGTAATGTTGAAACCCAATACTTAGTTAATTTTTCATTATGAGAAAATCAATATAATTGCAATGCATTCATATGAGAATACTTTATACTAATTACATGGCACATTCATGTGACAATACTTTATACTAATTACATGGTATCATTCAATATTTTACATTTTACTCAGAAATTTCAAATTTCAATGTGGCATACATTTTTTAACAATTATTTTAATTTCTTTGAAAACAAACAAACAAAATTTGTTGTTGAAACCCAATTTTCTTAATTTTTGTTATATGCAAAATTCACTACAAGTTCAATGTATTATTCTGACTATACTTTATACTAATTACATGATACTATTCAATATTTTACCTAGAAATTACAACTTTCAATGCTTTGTCTAAATCGACATAATTTCTCACTCTATCAAACTTGGTATCAAGTCTAATAATGGACTTAAAAAACATAATATCAAGTTGATTTATTAAAATTATGGAGAATCCATTTAGCAATGTCCTTGTTGAATAGTTTTGTTAGAAGACTGTTGTTGTAGGTGAAATACAATACAATTCTTGTAGAAGTAGAGTCAATTTATTTTTTTATTCCATATTCCAGTACTTAGACGATATGTCAAATTTTTTAGTTGTTGTTGTGAAGAGTTGAGTTATGCCAACTAAATATATATAGTTGAACATTATAAAGATGCACTGGGAGAAAAATCTTAAAAAGTAAAAAAAAGAACTCTATGCTAGAACAAAATAAAACCCGACATGTTTCGATCCCCCCAGGGATCATCATCAAGAGCACTCGAGAATGAAGAGAGAATCATTGAATAATAGAAAATACAAAGCATATAAACAGATTTCAAGACCCTGAAACTTGCTTGTGTAGAGGTCAGTTGGGTATTCTTTTTAATTAAATAATGATTTCCCAAGTCCAAGTAATGGTTATTGATGTCTCAAGTCAACAAGAAATGGTATCCAACTTTCGCTAAACTTCCAACCATCTTCCCTATTTAGAATATTTGGGTTCAACTCAATTTCTAGAGCCTCTATTACCTTACACTTCCCATAGTTATCCAATTTGGTCACAAATCTAGCATTATTTAAACAAACATGGTGGCTAGTTGTCCAAGAATGTTAAACAAGGGATAACTTTTGGACTCTATTCAACTTTAGGTCGGCACCATGCTCTTTAAAACAAGAATTCCCATAAACATGGAAATGATTTACATACTTTCTAGACCAAATAATGTATTTTTTCTAAACATTGATCACCAGGTATGTTGATTTTAAAGGAACTTATGTACATATAATTATGACAAACTCAAATTATATATATATATATATATATATATATATATATATATATATATATATATATGGATTGTATGCATTGTTGTAGTTAGTTATGAACTATTAATTAGAACTTCTTGTAACTCTTATTATGTGGGAACATAGTCGTAAAATAAGTGCTTGATTAAATGAAGAAAGTTTGAATTTTTTCTTTGAAATGACATAAGAGTGTAAGCATAAGCATGAAATTGTTTCCTTTTAAGTTTAAAAGGAGGAATGAAAGTCAAAACGAGACTTTAATAACCATCTATAAAACTCGAACCTATATAACTTATCGAATAAAATGAACACACACACACACACACACACACACACACACACACACATATATATATAGACCAATTATTCTTAAAACTTGTCATTATACATATATATTATGGAACATATTCATCTTATACTTCAAAAGAGAAAACCTATATGCACACACATTATGAAGCTAAGACTTTCCCTTCACATTGATAGAGAGCACACTAAAGAGTAAGGCATGGTAATATTAAAAAGATAATGGTGACAACATGCATATAGAATAAAAAGGAGAATAATAATATACACATAAAAATAAGAAGAATGGAAACTTGTTATAGTTCGATGTCTTTATATTTTATAGATTATGATAGGGAAAATAATATTTGCACGATAAAAGGTAATAGAAGAAACTTTATTCCTATCCATGGGCACTTTCATGCAATAACTTGAATAGAGTAAAAAATGACCTATGCATGGAAAATATTTTCATTAGAAATGCATCAAGAAATTTAAAATCCATTAATGGTGTCTTGGAAAAATAAAGTTGTTGTGCTTAGTAAATCTCCCCCATTTTTGGACAAATGGAAACTACAATACGAATTTATGTTTCTTCAATCATTTGAGATAGATAATGAAATTGAACAATCCAACAAAGTTCATTTTCCTCTTCCTCATCTCAACTTCCTTTCTCTTTTCCTCATCTTAGAACTGAGGACACAATTTGTTTTGCAGATTGTTATGCAGTTTCTTTAGTCTAAGTTTTTGAAGTTTTTTGTAGAGGGCGGGGAAATTGTTATAGTGATAGAAATCAGGCAGTCAACTGATTCTCTAACATATGCAACAAACTTAAAACTTAGGTTATCTAAGAATGAATGCAAAAATTGCATTCGAACTTTTTATCCAAACTTAAAACTTAGGTTATCTAATTACATTGTGTTAGAGTTTGGCAATAAGACTTCAAATTTGTTATCCAATAGCATGTTTTATGAAAGCAATTTAAATATTATAAAAAACAATTATTTCATTTGGCCTATTTACAAGATTGGATAGCAGGGAAATATTTGTAGTCAAAGGCTAATAATTGATGGTCAACAATTAATTGAATGATATAGTCCTGACCTTCAACGGGGACTAATAATGGACATTAGCAATAACTCAAGTGGGTTTCCCCTTCGCCCTCTTGTATTTAAAAAAATCAAGCTATTATAATTTATTGATTTCTAATGTAGCACACTTCTTACTCCATGAAACTTGGATAAACAAGTCCAATAATGCAATTAAAAGAAACATCTTATAAAATTGTTTTATTAAGTCTATATTTGAGATGAAAATAACATACAAAAAAACCTCTATAGAAGTATATTTCAAATCCTATACATTCATCTCGATGTATTCACTATCAAAATTTCTTAGAAAAACATATCAAGGTAAGCCTTATAACTAGTCTATATACTATAAATAAAATTCAGATTATTTGCAAACATAAAGTATCACAACCATTTTATAAAGTGTATCAAAATTATTATAAAAGTGTATCAAAAGTCCCTTCGAAAAACTCTCAAGTTATTAATACTGTAATGATAAAAAGAACTATAAAAATTTACTAGAAAGTCGGCTCCAATTAAGCCACATCTTGCATATTATCCTCCAGCTCTACTCCATTAATTTCCTTATGCTCCCCAATGATTTTCAAATTCACCAATAACATGGATCTCAATTGTTCCTTCTTACATTTCCAATTCTTGAGGGCACATAATGACCCATTTTAATGCAAGTCCGAGGGAAGACCATGAATGAACAGGTCCTTGGAGTAGATAGAATAAACAAGATGAAGGGAAGAAGCTATGGTGAGTGGAAGTCCAAGGTGGGTCACTATTCTTCCAATTAGAAATTGAAAATATTCACTAGTGCGTTGAAATCCAATTTTTTTCCTTAGTGGATCATCAAGATGAAGGAATCGACCTCTAACTACCATTTGTGAACGGTCGATGTATGCTTCATTATTTCCATGATGCACTTGTCTTAAGAAACATCCTCCATCTTAATCTAGCTCATAAATTCATCCTTCCATCCATTCCATGTCTAAGTCCAATTCATAATGTTGAAATTTACTTTGTCGGTGTTCTTGCTACAACTCTTTGTGCCTCGTTTCACATACTTAAGTTTGGTAACATGCAACAACCACTCCAACAATGGAAATGTGCTAGCATAACTCCCCAAATATATATATTCCCTATTAGGTTGGCACACAAGGATGATTTTAAGGATGGAAATTTATATTAAAATGTAGAAACATGGGCTAATCTTACTAGTCCTTAATATGCAAAACGTAAAATGTTTGGCAATAGATTTGTAAAAATATTCAAATTTCTAAGGATTTTATATAGTTTCTATACAATTTTGGCGATTTTTAAGGTAAAATAATTTTATTCTATGGAATTTGGGCAAATCGTTTTTAGAAAAAATGGAAATTAGCGAATATTTTTTTAGGAAAAAACATGGAAAATTAGCCCATTTGCGAAATTTAGCCCCTAAAATCACACCCCGAGCCTACTAGAGTGGAATTTTATGTGAAGAACTTCCCTTGAACCACATGGACATGCTAAGCCTCAAACTAGTATTGAAACCATAAACTATGCTCATTTACATAAACTATGCACATTAGAGTCAAACACCCTCCATTCCCACTTGAAAAATCCATAGCATAGGCCCATAACAAGGAAAGGTAAAATAAATCCAATTAACATAAATAATTTCATGAATACCAACCCATTGCCCATTGTCTCTCCTATTGCCCATTGTCACAGAATGGACTTCCAATATCAAATTTGATGGGTGCTTCCTTCAAAGCCCAAGATGTTGGCCTATTAAACCCACATGCATCCCACACTACTACCATCATAACATTCATTAATTCCTACATCGAAGGAATGAAGTAGATAATTATGATATGGTGCTTGCATATTTGATCCAGGGGATCAAAAAAATGCTCAAAACTCAAAGTGTTTGAAATTGCTCGAAAATGGATTCATTGTGTATATATCATCTTCACGATGACAACGCAACTTGAACAGGCTCAAACAAATTCTATATGGCTCAGATATCATGTTCTGTTTGATTTCCCAAACATGCAAAATTTGTTGACTGTGCATTTTGTACAACCTGACGTGGCAGCTAACTGTACAGTCTGTAAGACTGTACAAATGATGTGGCAGGGTGACATGGCAGGATGACTAGGCATGTGGTGACATGGAAGGTTGATTATGTATTGAATGACATGGACCAATCCACTGTTGACACATGTCAGTTTACATGGATGAATGAAAGGGTGCCACATGGCCCAGCTAGGGTCTGCCACGTGGCACCCCCTTGTTGTTGTGTAAAATTTTGGCTTGGAATCCACGAGGGTTTAACCCCAGACCTCCGATAAGGTGAGTGGACACAGAGCGGGCCAAACTACCAGTCCCCCTGTGGGTGGTTATGAACACTATAGTGACAAAGTATTATTTTGAATTTGATTAACGGTAATTCAGGCGGAAAAAGGGTCGGGGCTAAGCCCCAACCCTTGTTCACACTCCACTACAACAATACCATATGACCAGAGCACGGGTAAAGTTGGGTTCCAGTCGACAGGCGCGAGCAGTTAGCCTAGCCCTTGGACACGTACCCTTCCACGCAACCGATACCTCCGCAGTTAGGGTGCCAATTCCGTTACCGATGCAACAATTACACCCACAATTCGCCCACATGCCCAAAACAACAAGAAATATAGGTTTTGGAGTGCATTCCAATTTTTAGAAAAATGTTGTGCATTTTGGCGAGCATAGACAAGATGTTATTGCGAAAAACTTCCAAGGAGGCTATTTTTCTCAATTTGTGGCCAAACTAGGTGCAAAAAGATCCCATCTAGGGGTTTTTGGACATTCTGGAGCCATCTATTTTGCATTCTAAGCATTGTAAATAACTTTTTTTTAACACTTTGATCATATAATGAAATGATCCATTGGAAGTTGGACCAAGAGATTTAGCCCAAGAGAGGGGTGAACTCCTTTATCATTTTGTTGTGTTATGTGTTTATTCTGATGGTTTTTTTATGATTGTTTATGTTGTTCATTTCAAGTATAAAAACTCAATATTTTCATGTGCTTGCAACTTTATCCAATTTCCCAAGACACATACATATTCCACTTGAAAATTTGTATACACAAACCTTTTCATTTTCAAATAAAGTTGGTATCAAAGAAACGTTTTTTGAAGGTTTGATTGTTTGCAAGTGTTTTGTTTTCTGATGCTTACAAGGTTGAATATCACAAGAGGAGAAGGGAAAATTGTAGAGCCAAGTTCTCAACTTTAAATAAGGAGAACAATACAATTCATCTCAAGCTTCAAGGAGGCATTCACCAAGTATGGCTCATGAGGAGAGTCATGAAATTCCTACTTCAGAAGAGGAAACTTTCAGAAAATCATTTTATGATATGACATAAATGGTGAAAGTTTTATTTGAAGAAAGGAATGCAAGGTTGCAAGGAGAAATCTCAAATCCTCCAAGAGCTAATCAAGATAATGGCGATACAACTCCAAAAGTAAATGGAGGAAATGGTGATACTCCACTTCCTTCACCTCCATCTTCCCCTTCTTCTACCATTTCACAACCACCTCCAAATTCTCCAAAATACTATGGTAAAATTCCTCCACAAACTCCTTTGCTTAAGCTTGATATTAAGTTTGAATTGCCTATGTACAATGGAGAGGTAAATTCATATAAATTGGATAATTGGATTCTTCAGATTGAAGTGTATTGTAGGATATAAAGAATCCAATATGATGAAACTAAGATTCAAATTGCTTCTCTTAGATTGGAAAGTGTAGCACTCATTTGGTGGGAAGCCAAAACTCAAGAGGACATGAAGAAGAATGGTAAATTTTTATCCTCTTGGAATGATTTTATTGTTGCAATTAAAAGGAAATTTTATCCATTAGAATACATGCATAAAGATATTATGAATTGGAAAAACTTTAGGCAAGCTAAAGGAAGAGCTTTGATTTTGGGTTTAGATTTATCTTCTCAAGAAACTTTACTCAATACATTGGAGGATTGCATAGCTATTTGAGACACACAATTCTCATGTTTAACGCTACAAATCTAGATGAAGTTTGTGTATATGCAACTCATTTGGAAGAAAGAGGGAAGAATGCTCCTCAAGAGGGAAACAAGAATCCATTCTACAATGGAGACAAAGGAAAGAGGAAATTGAAAGGAAATGGAAAGAAGAATGCTTCAGTCAAGAAAGAGGGAGAAAAACTCTCATGTAAACATTGTTCAAAAGATGGCCATGATGAAGACAACTGTTGGAAACTTCATCATGAAATGAGACCCAAAAAGTTCAACAACAAAACTAAACCAAAGACTATTGCAACTACACAACATGATTTAGGATCTGATTCAGGAGATGAAACAAAAATTACAGCCATGTGTTTTCAACGTAAGGATTCTATTGTCAGTACTTATTCTTCAAGTAGTAGCCTCAATGACTCGACATGAAAGAGAAATAATATATCTTTTCCACATAAGGGTAATTTCAAAGCATACCAAGATAGATACTCTATTTGATATTGGATCTCAAGCAAACCTCATTTCTGAAGACATTGTAAAGAAATTGCATTTGGAAACAACTCTTCATCCTAAACCATATCCTCTAGGTTGGATATGTGACAATTCCAAATTGCATGTCACAAGAAGATGTAAACTTAGATTTTTGCATCACTACAAACTTTATAGATGAGGTAGAGCTTGATGTTATTCCATTGGATCTTTTTGGTATTGTGTTGGGAAGCCCATATTTATATGATAGGAGAGCCATCTTTCATCGTCATGAGAACAAATATCATTTGTTTAAAAATGGAGTTGAGTACATTGTTATAGCACCTACAAAGAAGTTGAATTTGTCACTTGTAAATGCTAGACAAATGAAGAGATTAGTCAATGCCAGTAAGAATTTTGTACTCTTGATGATCAAACCCAAAGATAATGTTGAAAAAGAAGCTTTCCAAGGATGTGATGCAAAGTTAAAATCTGATTTATATGAGGTTTTTAACCAATATGATGAGATGTTTCAGGAGCCAAAAGGATTTCCTCCTAAAAGAGGTATCCAACATGAGATCCAATTGCAACAAGATTGTCCTCTTTCAAACATTGGCATGTATAGGATGTCAGTCATGGAGAATGCTGAAATTAAAAAAACAAATCCAAGTGTTGATTGACAAAGGGTTATCATGCCAAAAACATCACCATGTGGGTCAATAATTGTCTTAGTACCAAAGAAAGATGGTACATTGTGCATGTGTGTAGATTTCAGAGCCTTGAACAAGATTACGGTAAAGAATCGTTACCCTCTTCCTAGAATTGATGATTTGCTTGATCAATTGAAAGATGCTAAGTAATTTACTAGGTTGGACTTGAGAAGTGGTTATCATCAAATTAGGATTGTTGAGGGGGACACATGGAAAAAAAATTTCAAAACAAAGAAAGGTTTGTTTGAATGGATGGTTATGCCATTTGGGATTTGTAATGCTCCTGCAACATTCATGAGAGTTATGAATGATGCTTTAAGGCCTTTTATTGATGATTGTGTAATTGTCTACTTGGATGACATATTGATATCTAGAAAATCTCGTGTAGAACATGTTAGGCATGTGAAACAAGTTTTAGATGTATTGAAAAAATAAAATTTGTTTTTAAAGATGTCTAAATGTGAGTTTGGAAAGACCTCACTTGTTTAATTGGGACATATTGTTGGAGGAGGAGAACTGAAAATAGATCCTTCAAAGGTCAAATTCATTTTAGATTGGCCCACGCCCAACAATGTAACAAAGGTAAGAATCTTTTTGGGAGCATCCCAATATTGGAGAAATTTTATTTCTAGCTTATCCTCAATTGAAAATCCATTACAAGCCATGACAAGCATCAAACAATTTTGCCAATGGGGAGGCAAGCAACAAAATTTTTTTGACGCATTGAAGGAGAAAATGCGTTCATCTCAAGTTCTTGCACTTCCTGATTTAAGACAACCATTTGAGATACAAATAGATGCAAGTAACTACGCCATGGGAGCTGTCTTGTTGCAACATGGTAGGCCCATTTGTTATTATTATGAAACTTTTAATGGTGTTGTGATTAATTATCCTATATATGACAAGGAGTTGTATGCATTGGTGCAAAGTGTGAAAAAATGGAAACACTATTTGTTGGGAAAAGAAAATAGTATTCACATAGGTCATCAACCATTGCAATACTTGAAATCACAAACAAAGATACAACAAGCAAGGCACTTTAGATGGATGGGTTTCCTACAAAAATTCCACTTGGTTATTAGGTATAAGAAAGGCATTTATAACAAATTTGTTGATATGCTTTCTAGGCCTATTGTTAGTTCTTCAGTTATTCTTAAGCATAATTCTACCATTCATGAGAGCTATGTTGAACAATATGCTTTAGATGCTAATTTTAAAGAGGTTCATGCAACTTTGTATCATTCTAACCAAGTTGAGGAATTGGATTACCATGTGCATGATAAGCATTTGTATCATCTTGGAAAGCTATGTATTCCAGAGGGTGAAAGAGTCAACATCATAAGGGAAGCACATTCTTCTCTTATTGCTGGCCACTTTGGTGTAGGCAAGACGATGGATAATTTGCAAAGCTATTGCTATTGGTATAAAATGAATGAAAGTGTTTCATGTTATGTAAGAGGATGTTCTTTATGTGTTGCAATTAATCCTAGCAACAAAAAGTTAGAATTGTGTACTCCACTTCCGGTTCCTTCTCGTCCTTGGGAAAACATTTCCATAGACTTTGTAGGAGGATTACCTATGTCAAAAAAGAATCATAATTATCTTTATGTTGTGGTTGATCGTTTCAACAAAATTTGTATTTTGATGCCTTGTAAGAAGTAGGTTACAGCTAAACAAACAACCCAAATGTACTTTCAACATGTATGGGTACATTTTGGGTTTCCCAAATCCATTATTATTTATAGAGATTCTTGATTTATTGGGAACTTTTGGTCAAGATTATGGGCACTCATGGACACCAAGTTGAAAAAGAGTACATAATTTCATCCACAAACTGATGGTCAAACGTAAGTGGTGAATAGAACAGTAGCACATATTCTTCGTGGTTATTACAACAAACATCCTAAACTTTGGGATGAGCACATACACTACATTCAACATGCTTATAACCATGATAAGCATTCATTGCCTCAAACATATCCATTTGAGGCATGTTTTGGTTATTTTCCAAAATCTCTTTTAAATTTTATAATTGGGAAGGATGTTTCTATTGATGGTCATTATGACATTGATAGAGAAAAGAAGTTCATTGAACAAATTCAATTCGTGCATCAAATGGTACAAGAACAGTTGGAAAAGAGACAAGCCAAGTACAAGACAAGACATGACAAGCATCGTGTTGATCACAGTTTCCAAGTCGGAGATGAAGTTTGGCCTTAAATTAGCAAAGATAGGCTTAAAGGAGAAGGTAAAAAGATGAAATCAATTAGATATGGACCTTTTAAGAATCTTGAAAATATTGGTAATACTACCTTTCATTTGGATTTGCCTCCTTATATGCAAATGCATGCAGTTGTTAATGTTGAGAATTTGAGATTGTATGAGCCTCCTTTGATTGATGATCAAGGAGAGAATGTTCAGATTCCTTCCATAGATGACTTCTCTCCAGAATATCTTTCAGAATTGCATGAGGATACAATCCTTGACAGAAAAATAAGAACTTCAAAAAGAGGGAATGTGGAGTACCTTCGTGTTGGTATCAAAGGCACAAATCCAAGAAAATTTAAATGGATTGAGGCTAGAAAGGTGAGGTAATTGTACCCTCATCTATAGATTGACTGAAAGTAGTATTTTGGACGTCCAAAAGCTTTCCAATGGGGAGGAGTGATCCAGGGGATCAAAAAAATGCTAAAAAATATAAGTGTTCGAAATTGATCGAAAATAGATTCATTGCATAGATATCATCCTCGCGATCCCAACGCAACTTGAACGAGTTAAAATAGAGTATGTATGGTTGATATATCACATTATGCCTGTTTTCCCAAAAAAACAAATTTGCTCATTGTGCAGTTTGTATAGGCTAATGTGGAAGATGACTATACAGTTCGTATGACTATACAGCTGATGTGGAAGGGTGACATGGTGGGATTATTGGGCAGGTGGTGACATGCAAGGATGACTATGCATTGAATTATGTGGACCGATCCACGATTGACACATATCAATTTACGTGGATGAATGAAAGGGTGCCACATGGACTAGCCAGGGGCCGCCACGTGACACCCCCTTATCGTTGTGAAATTTTTTGTCTTGGACTCCACGGGGGTCGAATGCCAGACCTCTAGGTAGGCGAGTGGAAAGATAGCAGGCCAGACTACTAGTCTTCCTGCAGGTGGTTCTTAACCCTATAGTTGCAAAGTATTATTTTGAATTTAATTAATGGTAATTCGAGCAGAAAAAGGGTCGGGGTTAAGCCCTAGCCCTTGGTCACACTCCACTACAATAATACCATATGACCAGAGTGCGGGGAAATTTGGGGGGCCAGCCGACGAGCGCGAGTAGTTATCCTATCCCTTAGACATGTACCCCTCCATGCGACCAAGACCTCCACAGTTAGGGCGCCAATTCCGCTAACAATGCGAGAATTGTGCCCACAATTATCCCACGCACACAAAATGACATTAAATCTAGGTTTTGGAGTGCGTTCCAGGTCTTAGGATACTGGTGATCATTTTGGTGAGTAGAGACAATAGGTTATTGGGAAAAACTTTGAGGAAGGTTTTTTTTCTCAATTTTTGGCCAAACCAAGTGCAGAAAGAGCCCAACTAGGGGTGTTTGGACATTCTGGAGCCATTGGAGCCATCTAAGCATTGTAAAGCATTTTTTTTAACACTTTGAGCATATAATGAAAATGATCCATTGGAAGTTGGACCAGGAGATGTAGCCCAAGGAATGGGTGAACTCCTTATCATTTTGATGTGTTATGTGTTTATTTTGATAGTTGTTTATGTTGTTCATTTCAAGTATTAAAACTCAATATTTTCATGTGCTTGCAACTTGATCCAATTTCCCAAGACACATACATATTCCACTTGCAAATTTGTATACACAAACCTTTTCATTTTCAGATCAATAATAAATCACCATCCCATTGACCTAAATGCATGAGAGGGTGAGTGTTAATGTGATAGGGGATTGCTATCATTATTAAACTTTGTCATATCAAAAGAGAAGAACTTACCTTTTAATGCAAAAATATAAATATTAATCAAAAATATAAATATTGTAATATACACTTTGAACTTAGATTTTAATACAAAAATACAAAAAATGTAAAGGATCCAAGTTTTCGTGTAAAATTTAATTCTGCGTTATGTAAATTTAATTTTATGTGACTCATAATATCACAACAAAAATTGGTGAATATATACATTCGAAGTAGTGAATAAGTAATATTTTACTTTCTCATTTTGGAAAGTTCAATTTCAATAAAGGTATAAATTCTAAGCCACTATTTATTTCCAAATTTAATGAAAACTATATTATTTTCCCTTTGTAAATTTTACCTCTTAATTTTTGTCATGGATTTATTTGAATTTAACTTTCACTTAGGCTCTTAAATATATGAAAGACTTGTTTTTTCCTCACATACAGTTGTGTCGTGCATGGCCTTGACTAATAGGTTTTCATAATAACATAAATAATGGGTTCAAATAGAGAAATACATGAAGATCATTGATAAACATACTAAGAAACTCTTATTTGGTCACATTTAATCACATAATGGAGTTGAGGTTACTAGTTTAATTCATGTTAACAAGTATATGTGATAGCTATCATCAAAAGCCCTAACATGTTCATAAAGCAATTTAGTATTTTTGAAGAACTATGTTGAGTTTGAACTTAGCTTTTGTAGTATACCTAGGGAGGTAATATGGGAGGTACCCAATGTGAATGGGGTCATGTGTTATTAATAGAGGCCATTCAATGTAAGATGGACTAGGTCCACTATAGTATTAAATAAGTCTCACTGTGGTAGTTAGATATAATAAATAGGTTTTCTAAAAGATTCCTTCTTTAGAATGTTCCTAGGAGATAAAGAATGTTATATAAAGAAGTGTAAGCAATGTATTGAAGCATGGTGACGAATATTGATATTATAACAACCAAATATTACTTGATGAGTGCATTCCTTCCATAATAAATAATATATGGTGTTACCCTACCTCAAGGGTTTTGTCTACATTCTTGGTGAATGGTTTGGTTTATTCTTGATTATTACTTAAGTATATTTGAAGATCTATTTAGGTCTATATCATTTGGTATCAAATCTCTTTCCTTGGCCAAAGAAGGGAAGAAAATTTTTGGTCATTTTGCATATTTTTTTATATAAAGACACAACAATCAGCAAGGAAAGGGCGTGAGCATCAACACACTTATGCAACATCAGTAAAACAGAAAAATAATCAATGAAGAGGTGCATGGAGGACTATCAACACTACAGGAAGACATCGAGTTAGAAAAACAATCCCATGGAAACACTAACATGATGTAGAGAAAGATCATGGTTGCAAGGTAGCATTTGGGCATCATGTTTGTCTTCCATTAGGATGGATGGATGGTCATACTTGGTACTAGTTTTCTACAATTCTTAGTCGGTCAGATTGTATTTTTTCTTCTCATGTTTTGACAACGAAACATGCCTAAGGGGGGTGGAATATAGTATACCTAGGGAGGTAATATGAGAGGTACCCAATGGGAATGTGGTTGTGTATTATTAGTGGAGGCCATTCAATGTAAGGTGTAATAGCTCCACTATAATATTAAATAAGGCCCATTGTGGTATTTAGATATAATAAATAGGATTTCTAGAAGATTCCTTCTCTAGAATGTTCCTAGAAGATAAAGACGGTTATATAAAGAAGTGTAAGAAAAGGCATGGTGGAAAATATTGATATTGTAACAAGCAAGTATTTCTTGAGGAGTGTATTCCTTCCATAAGGAATAATATATGGTGTTACCCGACCTCAAGGGTTTTGTCTACATTCTTTTGTTCATTATTGGTGAATGGTTTGGGTTATTTTTGGTTATTTCTGAAGTATATTGTGAATGGTGAATGTTTTTTACACATTCCTATGTTCATTATTGGTCAATGTTTTTCTTTACTCTTGGTTCAAGTAGTAAATTGTGAGCATTTTAAATTCAACCATTTTTAGGGTTTTTTCAAAAAAAAACCGTGTGATTTTTTTACAAGCCATAGTTCTTTTTTTTTGGTTCTCATAGCAAGATGTATTTTACAAGGAAATATTATGGCCCTAGTATTGAATAATTTCTAAAAGAAGAGAAGTCAGTGTGGAAAAAGCATTGGATAGGGTTGGTCAGTTTACACTTACAAGGTGATGCGTCCATTTGGTGGCAGTTGCTTAATTATAACATGATAAGCACATTCTCCGATGAAGAATTTGAAAAGGTATTTTTAGATAGGTGGTATCATGTTGGTAAAAGGGACATAAAGAGCACCAATGGTTTATTTTCATTCAAAAACTCTATATTACAAGTTTGTGGTTGTATTCATAAAGAAAATGTCATTGTTTCTACTAACCCTAGTTGCCAACAAAATTTTATCAATAGTCAATTGGTTAATAGATTGCGAATTCCTGCAAAGAATATTCAAAGCACACAAGTTGTAGGTGAAAATGTTCAAATTTTTAAATATTTGAAGCTCAATATGAATAAATTTGTGTTGCATTCATATTTTTATGCTATAGATATGGATGCTCTAGATATTTTTGGGGGATATCCTTGGAGAGAATTAGTGGATACAATTAATATTAATGTGAAAAATAAGTTTTTGAAATTGTGGTACAAGAAAAAAAAATCGCGTTGCAGGATGTGTCTCTTAGTAAGAAATAAGGGCCCACAGAGGCATGAAAATAATTTATTGAAGATTTCAAAGTTGAATCAGAGGTAGAGTGTACAGAAGGAAGTGAAGGAAAGCCACATGAAGGAAACAATAAAAAATCCAAGGAGATCATTGACTCAAAGGAGAACATCATGTGGAAGAATTGAAGAAAAAAGGACAGATTCCTACAGTTGTTGTATATCGTCATCCACATCATATTGAGAAAAAAAAGTCATCAAAGCAAGGGTGTAATAATCAACACACTTTTGCACCAGTAGGGAACCATAAATTAAACCAATCAAGAGGTGCATGGAGGACTATCAGCACTATAGAAAGACCTCATGCTAAAGAATCAATCCCATGGCAACACCAACATGATGCAACGCAAGATCAAGGTGGCAAGGCAGTAGTTGGACATCATGTTCATATTCCATTAGGATGGATGGATGGTCGTACTTGGTACCATTTGGATACAATTCTTAGACAATCATACTGTATGGTTTCTTCTCATGTTTCAAGGATGAAACATGCATAAGGGGGGTGGAATGTAGTATAGCTAGGGAGGTAATATGGGAGGTACCCAATGAAAAGGTGTTTATGTATTATTAGTGGAGGCCATTCAATGTAAGGTGGACTAGGTCCACTATATTATTAAATAATGCCCACTGTGGTAGTGAGATATAATAAATACGCTTTCTAGAATATTCCTTCTCTAGAATGTTCCTAGAAGATAGAGAATGTTGTAAAATGAAGTGTAAGCAATGTATTGGAGCATGGTGAAGAATATTGTTATTGTAACAAGCAAGTATTGTTTGAGGAGTGCATTCCTTCCATAAGGAATAATATATCATGTTACCCTACCTCAAGGATTTCTCTATTTCTTGTGTTCAATGTTTTGGTGAATGATTTGAGTTATTATTCTTGCTTATTTCTGAAGTATATTGTCATATATATATTTAGGTCTATATCATTTGGTATTAGATCTCTTTCCTTGGCCAAAGAAGGAAATATTTTTTTGGGTCATTTTGCATATCTTTTCAAAGGAAAAATGGGAGTGGTGCACTTCAAACTCAGTTCTGAAACTTTCTGCTCAAAACTTGAAGATTTTTTTAGGTACTTAATAACTTTGGAAAGTGTCTCATTTTTCTTAATAATTCCATGGTCTGATTTAAATTGGTTTACGTATTAAATCAAAATACTAACCTTTGCCGATGCATAACTCTATGGTGTGATTTAAATTGATTTACACTTTAAATTGAAGTTAGCCAATGAATTATTCCATAGTGTAATTTAAATTGGTTTACACATTAAACTGGAATATTATCCAATGCAAAATGTTATAGCCAATGAATAATTCCATGGTGTGATATAAATTGGCTTACATATTAAATCGAAATGTTATCCAATGCATACATAGTTTCATGCTGTGATTTAAATTGGTTTACATATTAAATCGAAATGTTAGCTAATGCATAAATTTGTTCTTTAGAGCCTAGAGCCAAGTTTAATAACTTGATTTGGCAATGATTCAATTTATTGAATTTTTGTTGTGTCATAGCCATAGTACTTGCAACGAACCATGGTTTCATCATACGTTTTTAAAAACTCTCTACCATTGCATGACAGACGAAAAATTCCTCCATATAATCCACATACTTTCGTCGCAAATCTAGTTATTTTCCATCACAAGTTAGTCATAAGAGCGACCAAGCTATGACGAACGTGGACCAAAATCGAGAAATTTATATAACCATTGTCATCGAATGTTTTTTGTATGAGCGAAAAATATCCATTTCCATTTCATCGGATTAACGACCCACGTGCAATGAAATTGGAGCACAATCAAAAACTATCCAAAGTTATTGTCGTCGTAGGTCCGTTGTATGAGTGACTACACTTCGTCGCCAAATAGTTGGAAGAATGACTAACGTACGATGAAATTGGAGCACAATCAACCACAATTCATATTCATTGTCGTCATAAGTTCATCATCAGATCGACTATTCTTCGTCGTAGATTCGGTGTAGGCTTGTCATACGCTAAAAGAACAACTGACGTAATTTCACTCCGGTTTGTCACAAGAGAAAAAAGGTATTGGCGTACTTGTTGTATTGCCGACAAATTTCTAGTCCTACTATCGACGAACACCTATTCGTACAATCAATGAACTCCAAGAATTTTGTCAACATTCCAACGTGATTTTCACTAATTAAAAAACAATTAAAACTATCGATGTCATGTGGTTGAATTTTCCTCACTACTCTCGGTGTGAAATGGTCTCTCATGCATAACTAGTATGAAGGTAATAGGTTGTTGGTTAATTTTTCTTATGGTATTGATAAAAAAAGATTTAATATTGATCATGTTGTAGTATCACGATATCTTGCAACAAATGGATTTCTAAAATAACATGTGGTGACTTCTCCTTAAAAATTACAAAAATGAAATAGTTTTTTTATTTTATTTTTTATTTTTATGTTCTTATAGGTTTAAAAGTCTCTTCTTTCTATATATTGTATATAATATATAATATACAAAACCATAAAAAATTTGACCAACAACCTATTACCTTCATACTAGCTGCATGTGATAAACCATTTGATGTTGAGAGTAGCGAGGAAAATTCGACCATATGACATAGAAAGTATTAATTTCTTTTTTAATTAATGAAAATCACATTGGAACATTGAAAAACTTCTAGGAGTTCATTTATTGTACGACTAGGTGTTCATCGATAGTAGGACTAGAAATTTGTTAGCAATACAAAAAGTACATCGGTACCTTGTCGCTCGTGTGACAAACCTAGGTGAAATTACGTTGGTTGTTCTTTTATCATACAACGATCCTACTACAAATCTACGACGAAGAATAGTCAATCTTACGATGGACATATGCTGACAATGACTATGAACCGTGGTCGATTGTCCTCCAAGTTTGTTGTACATTAGTCATTCTTCCAACAATCTGGGGATAAAGTATATTTATTTTATCTGTTTATTTTCCTCTCTCACTAAATAATGGTCTGGAACCTTCTATATAAACTACCCTCAACACTCTTTTTCGATCATATCAACTTCTGTTGTCCCTGATGATGGGTGGTTTTTCCAAAGAAAAGGTGCACAAAGAATTGGATCACATGTTGGATGCTGGGACCATTGTCTTGATAGAGGATTCTGATTGGATTAGTCCTATGGTTATGCAACCCAAGAATACCAGTGATATTCAAATCTATGAAGATCTAAGGAGTCTCAACACAGCTTGCGTCCACAACCCTTTCTCAACACCCTTCACGGATGAGGTGCTGAAAATGCTGGAGGTTGGGAAGCCTACTATTTCACAAATGGATTCCTAGGCTATCATCAAGTTCAGATCGTGGAGGAGGATTAATATAAAATTACCTTTGTGATAGAATGGGGGTCCTTTGCATACACAGTAATTCCCTTTGGTTTGAAGAATGTCACTGCAGTATTTTTTCGGATAGTGGTCGCGACCATTGTCCCGATAGAGGAGTCTGAATGGATTATTCCTATGGTTGTGTAACCCAAGAAGACATGTGATATTCAAATCTGTGTAGATCTAAGGAGCCTCAACACAACCTGCATCCATGACCCTTTCTCAACACCTTTCACGGATGAGGTGCTAAAAATGTTGGCAGTCGGGAAGCCTACTCTTTCACAGATGGCTTATGAGGCTATCGTCAAGTTCAGATCACAAAGGAAGATTAATATAAAATCACCTTTGTGATAGAATGGGGGTCCTTTTCATACACGGTAATTCCTTTTGGTTTGAAGAATGTCGCTGCAATACTTTCCTGGATAGTAGTCATGACCTTTAAGGAATTTATCCACAAGTTTATTGAGGTATACTTGGACGATTGGATTATGTTTAGTTTATCGAAGGAACACATGCAATCTCTTTGTCTGATGTTGGATCGATGCCACTAGCTACAAATATCCTTGAATTTGAAGAAATGCATTTTCCGTACACCCTTTGGCACACTATTCGGCCACGTTGTGTGCAAAGATAGATTGTTGGTGGATCAAGCTAAGATTGATGCCATCTTTAATATGGTGGCCCCAAATTCGGTTCAGGATATGCTAGCCATGTTGGTTGATAAAGGATATTACCGACAGTTCATCCAAAAATATGCCCAGATTGTTGTCCCATTGGAAAAACTATTGCGTAAAGATACTAAGTATGAATGGATGCTAGAATGCCAAAAATCCTTGGATACCCTAAACAAAAATTGGTTACTATGCCAATTCTAGTTTTTCCTAACTGGTCAAAGCTCTCCCATGTCCACATTGATGCTTTTTATATTGCGTTGGGCGTGGTTCTTGTGTAGCCAAGCAAAAGCAATATTGACCACCTAGTTTACTTTTCCAGTCACAAGTTGTTTGATGCCAAAAATAATTATACAACAATTGAGCACGAGGGCCTTGCCATGGTATATGCATTACAAAAAAAATTCCACTACTTGTTGGGATCTACTATCAAATTCTTCACTAACCACTCCACACTCAAGTATTTAGTCAACAAGCCAATGTTGGGAAAATTATTTTTTAGTTGGTTTCTTCTATTTCAAGAGTTTGATTTTGAAGTTGTGGTTAATCTAGGGAAGCATAATGTTGGAAAAAACCATTTGTCATAGATAGAGACTGGGGAAGATGTGACGAGTCTCGATGATGAACTCCCCAGTGCATAACTCTTCTAGGTCAATGTCATGCCTAAGAAATTGGCCAAAATTGTGGAATTTCTCATGATTGGCCAACCTCCCCCAAGGTATACTCCAGTGTAGCATCATCAACTAGTGACCCATAGTGTTGACTATTAGTTAACTGCCAGACAGTTGTATAAGTTGGGCGAAGTTTCCATCTTGCATCATTGTGCAATAGAACACAAATAAAAATCCATCATGTTTGAAGCACATGAAGGTATTGTTGGAGGCCACAATGCCAGCAAGGATACAACGCATAAGGTCCTACATGTAGGGATTTGGTGTCCCTCCCTCTTTGCATATGCCAAATACTACTGCAAACATTGTGACATATGCCAATGGATTGAAAATCCCTGCCAGATAGATGAGATGCCTTTATTCTAGTGACCGTGCTAGAGCCATTCGAAAAATGGGATATAGATTTTGTGGGTCCCATCAATCCCTTGAAGCATCACACAAGAGAGCACTACATTATTACAGTGACTGAATACCTCATTAGATGGGTCAAAGTCGAGCCAATCAAAGATTGTACAACATAAACAATGACATGCTTCATTTTTTAGAATATCATCATTAGATT
>SNQJ01S0084233.1:48865-76909 GCA_010110895.2 Picea sitchensis
ACATGTTGCATATGATTTACTCTTTGTCAATCAGAGACTTTGAGATTTCTCATCTCATGAAGATAAACAAAATACCACCTTGCAAATAGAGCTAAAATCACAAAAAAAAATGTTTATACATTTATAGAAAAGAGTGTCTTACCTACTTTCATTATCCAAAAAAAATAAGAGCAGATACATAACTTATACAAATTGAGGAAAATATCAATCTAAAAGTTTGTGCAAACTTAGTCTTCTCTAGAAGTTCATCTCCCTAGAGAAGTTCATCTCCCTTAATTATTCAAGCATACTCTTCATCAAAAGTATATCCGTCTGAAAGGTCATCAAGTGAAGATGGGAAAAATCCACTCTTGTAACAAATTGACATCCTTGGATTACATTCACCGCCCTATACCAATAGAGTGCTACAATCATTCTTTAGACAAAGAATCTACTTCCCTATTAAATTATTTGTAAACATCGTCAAAGAAGATAGAGTTAAAACCTTATAATGATGCTTTTACTTCATCAAATATCAGGCTTAAAAATAGAGTTGTCATTTTGATTTTGTCATTCATCCAATATATTATTGTCATCTAGTCACCAAAAACCTATATTTTTTATATTCCTTGTTGAGCAACCAATCTTAAGAGAATTTTTAGAGCAAGTAGTTTTATAAAGTTGTTCATGCCATCTCCTAGATTGGCCTTGAATTTTTTTTGTGAGTATTATTAAGAAAAAGAGTACCACAAGATCCTCCTTTTGCGGGGTTACCTTGAATTTCACCATCAAAGTATCCCCAAGCCCTATATTTTTCAATAGTATCATAAGAGAATTGTAATATCAAAGGGGTTTGTATCCCAAATTTGAAATATGAGAAAATGGATTTAGTTAGATATGCACAATGGATCGAAGAGATATACATGTTCTCAAATATCCTTGCATTTGTAGTTAACCAAATTTCTCATGAAGTGATTAAAGACAAACCTTTGAATATTCTAAGTTCTTGCTTTTTCACCCAATGTGTGAGACATTCTTCAACAAATTTCCCTTGCCAACAATAATTTATCCTTATGAAGATAATACACGATATACAATAAACATTGAAAATTGTTTCTTAATAAATATTAATTGATCTTTCAAAGGACAAATTGTTTCCACCAAATCTCATGGAATCCTAAGTTAGATGAAATACATTGTCTACACCATATTTATTTATCTTGACCCTTTTGCAATATTTTCTCTTTTCCCTCCATGCCCAATCTATGATAGCAATTGGAAGAGACACAAGTTTTGTGCCGTGGGGACTTAGTACCCAATATTGGTTTAATATTTTTGTTGTGTATTTCTCTGAACTAGGCTTCCACCAATCAATCTTAATATGAAGAGTCCCACTTACATTATCCTAGAAGATATTTCAGGTGTCCATTACCATCCTAACTATCTTCCCTCCATCCTCATTTCTTGGTCTAACAAGCAACATCTTTCTTTTATCATTTTCATCACAAGGATTGAATGTTATCTTTGGCCTATTTCACTTGGGTCCAAGATATATTGATTTACATGTCACATTTTCAAAATCCTCCTCCACAATACTCAATATTACATGGAGCACATTAGGATAAGAATTGAGTCTTTGTCTTGTCTTGAGTCAGAATTCCTTCAAAGATGAATCAATTATATCCACTATTATATGATCATTATAAACTTCATCAAAGATATTAATAATTCTTTTCCAATATACCTTATTTTTCCATTCCTCTATAACAATTGGAGAATCCTCACCACCAATAGTTGTTGATATTATGATAGCTGTGGGAGATATTTACCTCCACATGTAAACCTGATGAGAATAGAATATTTCAGGAAGCAAGAAGAAACCCTAATTAGTTGGCTAATAACCCTAGAAGACAAGTCGGCTCAAGAAGATAATGTGTATTAGGTTATAGCCTCCAAGAGAAGAAGTCGGCTAAAGGAAATATCATATACTAAGTAAATAGACACCTAGAATGAGAAGTCAGCCTAGACAGTTTGTCAATTTTAGTATAAATACAGGAGGCCAGTATTCATTCTGGCAGGCATTCTCATAACTGTAGAAGCAACACTTGGGCGCACTGCAGTTGGCCAGTTTGTGCGCAAGTCTGGAGGAGAGTTGTCGTTGCAACTGTTGCAGCTAGAAGATTTCAGTTTTGGCTTGGACTATCTCTTGGTTATGGTTTGGACTCTCTGATCAACTCTTGTTTGGTGTGTTATCCTTGGAGAGAGAGGTGCACTATCGTGTTTGTCTATCTAGCCTAGGGTTTGCTTCCAGAATGATTCTCTGTCAAGATTAAGGTGCTTGGGGGTGGCTTCGAGCTATGGTTGGGTGACAATAGTGATATTGTCTATGGTTAAACGAGAACATCCGTTATATTCTAATAGGTTATGAGCCCACATTTCCTTCATTCAGTCCAACCACTGTAAGGGAGCATAGCCATAAGGATACTAAGATTGTTGAAGAACTGTCGCTAGGGTTTCTAGCAGGACCAGTCACCAAAGCACTATCGCTAGGGTTACTAGCAGGTATAGTTGCAGAAACCCTAATCCTCTCGTTGAGGAACCTTAAGTGAGGGGATTGACCTAATTTCCAGATAGACTAGTGCTCCCTAGCCCAATGCATCTCCTGGTACTCTCAGCAAGCTAAGACATCAAGTTTGATTTTTTGGTCAAATCTAGGGATGACCAAGTAAAGGAAACCATGAATTACTCTATGAAGTCAGAAAACAAGTTAGATGGGGCTTCTAAATTCAAAGCATGGAAGACAAGGATTGACCTCATCCTTTCCAATAATAAAGTGTTGGATATAGTGAAAGGAAAGATCGTGGAACTAGAGTTTGAAGAAGGAAAAGAGAAGGAACCACATAATGTTGCAGTTATGGAGAAGTTCTAAGACAATGACATCAATTCCATGAGTATCATAGTGGACTCTATAAAATACCACTTGATACCCTACATCTCCCATCTTGACTCATTTAAGAAGATGTATGATGCCCTAACAAACCTCTTCTCAGTCAAAAACATTGGACAAGTAATGAGTTTGAAGAATGAGCTCTGTGACATGAAGATGAATGATGATGAAAACATAACATCATAATTTGTGAGAATATCTCATTTAAGAGATCAACTACAAGCTATTGAAGAGATCATTTCATAGAAGGAATTGGTAAACATAGTACTCAATGGTCTTCCCAAGACATGGGATGCATTTGCCACAAGCATGAACATAAGGAAGGAGTATCCTACATTTGAAGAAATTTGGACTTGTTGTGCACAAGAAGAATCAAGGATCAGTGCAAAAGAGAAACCCCAAAAGAAGTACGATTATCAAGCCTTCACAACAAGGTTCAAGGATTTTAGGAATAAAAATAAGTTTTTCTCCAGGAATAAACCAAATCAAGAGAAAGATATGACAATAATGCAATGCTTCAATTTTCGAAAGTATGGTCACTACAAGAATCATTGTCCCGAGGTAAAGAAAAGGAAGGAAACACATGAAGCATCAGTTTTCAAAGAAAGGGAACCCTCAAAGAAAGCCAAGAAGGATAAAACAAACTTCTTCTTCTAAGACAAGGTAACAATACTCTTCATAGTTCTCGTACATACCATGTTTTTTGTACATATCTTGCATATCTATTTCCTAGAAGACAATATGTTCAAAAGAGAAACTATACCGATGGAAGAAAAACAAGATAAGGATTGCTATCACAATGACCACAAGTCAGGCAATACACATGAAAGGATGAAGTACATCAACAAACCCTAGTAACAGTTCATGTGGAAGCTATTACATAAGTAACATCTGCAAGATAAGCCAAAATCAGAATCAATCTTGAAGAAACCTAGAAGAAGTAAAGAAAAAAAGAAGTCAGAAATCAAGAGGAAATTGGAAGAGGACTCATGGAACTTTGCAGAAGGCAATAAGGATGTAGACAAAAGCGTGGGCTCTCTTAGTTGGAGGGAGCTGATTACAGAATTCCAAAAAGAAGAACATGCATGAAGCAAGGATTAGGAGGAAGCTAATCCTAAATAATATGATCCATTGAAGATGATGAAGTATCTATCCATGTTCCTATCAATGGTATCAACCATGAAAAGAAACACGTGTTCAGTTTGACTTTAGAAGAAGTCTTCCTCGAAAAGAAGCCTTAAAGTATCCCTGGTTGTCCATCCACATCCGTGATCCTATGATGAAATAAAGAAGTGGAATCTTTAGGGAATGGAATCTATAGAAAACTCCATGGACCCAAGAGATAAAGAGAAACATGAGGAATAACATGAAGATTCCAAGAAAGAAAGAAAATCTAGAACAACCAGTCATTGTATCAAGAATCAAAAGACTACTAGCTTGATATGAACTCACTAAAAGAAATCAAGCAGAGGAATTGAAAGTTGTGATGAAGAACAATGTATGGAAGACTTATGAATGAAAGCATTGTGAGATCCAGGACTAGAGGTTCTCCCAGATGGAGGGAGAAGACTATGATGAATGTGTGTTCCAGTAAACCAGACATACCTCTACATGAGCCATTATATTGTTCACAATATCCACGGGTTGGAGTTAACATCAGACAAATGTAAGGACTTTTCTACTCAACAGAGTAATCAAACAAAGAAGTGTATAGAAACCTCAAGGTTTTGAGGTATACCAGAAAGAGACTCTTGTATGCAGATGGAAGAAGACAAATTGGTAAAGAACCTCCATTGCACATCATAAGCATGATGAAAAACCCTCTATAACAAAGATATTGTATCAAAATGGTTACTCAGAAGCTCAGGATGATGGATTGCTAATCCATGACAAAATATCATGATGGCAGAAGAAGTACCACTTGGATATGTTCCAGTTTGACCCTTGCCACGATGTTATGAGCTAGCAGGAAACTATGATATACTGTAATGATCAAAACTATATCAAACCGTCAAAGAAAAACCAGTGTTCTAGAAAGACCAAAGTACATTGAGATCAAGCATTACATTCTCCGTGATGAAGTCCAGAAAAGAGAAAGTGGTTCTCCAATATATATCTCCATAGATGAGTAGATAAGCAGACATTTTGGTAAATCCTATGTCCAAGATGAAAGAGTTTGCGTACTCAAGTTGGAGCTCATGGAGACAACTTCCTTATTGAAAAAGGAAGAGATGGCTCCCAGGCTGGGAGGGAGCACTGGTGTGTTATTGACTTATGGACAGTCATTTTTCAGTTCGAAAAATGGTCCAGGATGAGCAGTTACTTTCCAGTTTGGAAAGTGGTTTGAGATTTCTAATGGACAGGCATTTTCCAGTTCGAAAAATGGTCCAGATCGAATGGTCATTTTCATAATGAAAATGGTTTGATGGATTGTTGATGTACCATAGACAATGATTCCCCTTGTGGTTAACATTGGGAATGGTCTAGGACAGTCTCTCTTCTTGATGGTCATTCTCAGTAGTGGTCAAGAAGACTGGTCCGCCTCGTCGGATAGTCATTCTTTCGAAGCTCACATTTGTGAGCAGTTTCAAAGAATGGTCTATTTTGGAGGTTGGTGCAGGACTGTCATTTCCTTTGGAAATGGTCTGGACAGTCATTCCCTAGGGAATATTCATTCTCTCCAAGTTTCACTTTGTTTAGTGTTGGAGGAATGGCCCAGATAGCTAAATGGTCCAGGTTCAACAATCAGGGACATTCATTCCCTAGGGCAGATTCATTCTCTCTAGGTTTCACTTTGTTTAGTGCCAGAGAAATGGCTCGGATAGGTGAATGGTCTAGGCTCAAAAATCAGGACAATTATTCTTCCTTGGTTGAGAAGAATAGTCTAGATAGCTCATCATTGATGTTTTACTTTCTGAGGGCAGATGCTCTTCCAGATATCACAAATGTGAGTGGAAGAACGTCCCAGATGATTCAATTTATATCATAACAATGTTTTATGTGTAGGTTGATGATATGAATGTAATGGAGACTGTATGTCTCTGGACAATAGATGTATACTATTGTGGTGGATTTGTTCCACTAATTGTGACTATATGTCCCTGATCAAGTATCTGTGTGATACTTGGTGTGGTAGTGTACCACTGGATTGTAGTTGTGTACTACTATGGATAGACACAATTGTGTTCTATTGCATGACAATGTTCCGATTTCCTTGAAGACTATCAATAATGTTGGAAATCAGCTAGATGGATGATCAATGGACAGAGATTTCCCAAATGAAAAATGGTTCAGGAAATTTATTATTCTGGGACATATGTCTAGATTAGAATAATGGCTCTTATGTCACTCTATGGAGTGAGTGACTTATCCATCATCATGTCTGATTACTCAGATGGAGTATGGTTTTGAGAGATGGTGCAGTTGATGACACTGATAGTGATGATGGTGCTCATGATCTAGTCATGAGATAGTCTATACGACTATGTTGATGCTACTGGGTGAATGGTATGTTTGTGCTCAATACCATTACCTTCAAATGCCTCCCTAGCTAGGAGGGAGTGTTGATATTATGGTAGCTGCGGGAGGTATTTACCTCCATGTGTAAACCTGACGAGAATAGAATATTTCGGGAAGCAAGAAGAAACCCTAATTAGTTGGCTAATAATCCTAGAAGACAAGTCAGCTCAAGAATATAATTTGTATTAAGTTATTAGCCTCCAAGAGAAGAAGTTGGCTAAAGGAAATATCATATACTAAGTAAATAGACACCCAGAATGAGAAGTCGGCCCAGGAAGTTTGCCAATTTCAGTATAAATACAGGAGGCCAGTCTTCAATCTGGCAGACATTCTTAGAACTGCAGAAGCAACACTTGTGAGCACTGCAGTTGGCCAGTTTGTGTGCAAGTCTAGAGGATAGATGTTGTTGCAGCTGCTGCAGCTAGAAGATTTCGGTTTTGGCTTGGACTATCTGTTGGTTATGGTTTGGACTCTCTGATCAGCTCTTGTTTGGTGTGCTATCCTTGGAGAGAGAGGTGTACTATCTTGTTTGGCTATCTAGCCTAGGGTTTTCTTCCAGAATGATTCTCTGTCAAGATTAAGGTGCTTGGGGGTGGCTTCGGCCTATGGTTGGGTGACAATAGTGATATTGTCTATGGTTAAAGGAGCACGTCCATTATATTCTAACAATAGTCTCTTCCCACATTCTTATGTATGATGTAACTCCTTCCTTTGGGTCTTTTAAGCAAACCTTATTCTCTTTTAGATGTAAGAAATATGGCATCCCTATGGGAAATTTAGGTCAACTTTCATCATCTATATCCCACAGCTCAATTGGTTCTAACCACTCAATATCTTTAATGGATTCTTTGTATCTTAATATTGGAACATTATTGAGTACTAAAAATTCAAATTATTGGACAATAAAATGTCAAACAAGTGCATTTTTCCCTTGATGTATCCATTGAGGAAAGTTTTCAAGTCATACACATTATCAATCATTCTAGGTGGAAATACCCGTTTTTCTTCAATTGTGTGGTATGTATCCATCATCTCAGCTAAATAATATATTTATTTACTTTTCAAGTTGGAAAATATCCTCATATCCTCCTATTTGTTCCATCTATGTCTTCATGGGTGTGTCCTACAAGTAAGAACCTGACCTCGATAGTGATGAAGGGAGCAAGCATTGTTAGAAGTGATAGAAACATGAAAAGATGATCCTTATTATCACTTGCTGCATTGCCTAGTTGTAACAACAAATGTGGAAGAAGAGATTTAAAATCAACTCCTCGATTTTCTAGTCTTCCATGAGATAGAACATCATGCTTGTATGTTGTACATTTTGAATAAATCGAGCTATCAAGTAATGCATATGAAAGTGGATTTCTTGAACTTCCACTCTCATAAAGGAGATCACCATACATATAAATGTGTGGATATTCAAGGTCCCTCGTGTACTTAGCAAGGGATGTAATGGTGAATTGTGATCCCATATGTAAAAATGATAGGGATAAATGACCAAAACTTCTTGTCTTGTGCCCAGGTGTTATAGTACCTATCAATTACAAACCTAGGTTTGTTCCTACAACATATTTTGATTTGACACATAGCCTTGGAATTGATGTCTTTGTTTTGTCCATGTTATCATGGATAATGCTCAAATACTCCTTTGGAAATTGCTCTAACATAATCAATTGGGCATAGCAACAATATCTTCCATCAATAATGATCTTGTTATGTTTGTTCAATCTAAATTGTGTTGAAACCCAAACCTCAAAATTTCACTGATTTTTGGGAACTGAGGAAGTGCATCTGTGGGGTTGGGATGTCAAGGTTCTATATCAAAAGGCCAAGATTAACAAAACAAAAGACAAAGAAAAAGAATGGAAAATATTTTGTACATGAAAATTATTTTGTATACCCCCATTGAATGAATGTGTGGGTATGCCACATCTATCATTTATGCATAGAGAATCAATTTATAACTTGTTTATTGCTTTATGCGACAATGAAGAATTTGTTAATATTATGGTAGCTTCGGGAGGTATGAATCTCTATTATGACCTATGACGAGATTAGAATCCTCCGGAAGGAAGTAAAATATTGAAGGAAACCCTAGACAAGTTGTCGGTTGAACAAATATATTTATATTGAATTTATTGATGCCCAGAAGGAGAAGTCGGCCCAGTTAGACTGGCCAGGTTGGCCCCAGTTAGACTGGCCAGTCCACTATAAATATAGGGCGCCAGTTTCATTATTTGTCATCTCAGCAGTTGCAGTGAGAGCAATATCTGCGCAGGCAGTTGTAGGCAGAAGTAGTTTGGTGCGCAGGTTTTCTGGGAAAGTTGGGAGAGTGGTGCGCTAGATTCTGGGTGGCATCATCTGTTCAGTTTAGTTTCTATTCTTTTTCTTGGTGCATTTAGCCTCTCTTGGCTATAGATTGCAGCCAGAATTCTCTTCTCGGTCAAGGTCAAGGTGCTCGGAGGGTGGCTTAAGGCCTGTGGTTGGGTGATGAGGGTATCGTCAATGGTTAAACGAGCATAATCCTCTATATTCTAACAGGTTATGGGCCCACACCCCTTCATTCAGCCTAAAACACTGGAAGGAAACATAACCGCTAGGTATTGAGCTCATTGAGGAACTTCCGCTAGGGTTATTAGCAGGAGCAGCTTCCAAAGAACTGCAGCTAGGGTTACTAGCAGTAGCAGTTGTAGAAACCCTAATTCTCAGATCTGACACCTTGTGATGGAGCATCTTGCTCAAGGAGAAGATATCCATATGCACCCTAACTCAGCGCACCTGTTGACTTTCTCGGAAGAGAGAAATGACGCAGTTGAAGTTTTGGATCAAGGCATGACCAATTATCAGTCAACCGAAGACATGTGAAAAACAATCAGTCTCTTACATTACTCAGCACTTACCGGGGCAATTGAAGACAATATGTGGATAATAGACAGTGGAGCTTCCAGGCACATGACGGGAGATCAATCTAGACTCTCATATCTAAATGAGAGAAAGACATCGTACAAAGTGGAGCTTGGAGACAAAAGAACCTACCCCGTCGAAGGATTTGGACAAGCCTCCAGACAAAAGCACCTACCCCGTCAAGGATTTGGACAAGCCTCAATCAAATTGGAATCATGTAATCATGTTCACTTAAGAAATGTTCTATATGTACCTGTTCTAGAAAAGAATCTTGTATCAATATCATATTTAGAAGACAAAGGAAACGTATAGCCTTCATAGATGAAAAAGGTGTTATCATGGCATATTAAAGATTCCAGCATCGAAGATGCTAGGGTTATTGGAAGATCGAAGGAATCTATATAGACTACTAGGAAAAAATGAAATAGCCCTAGCACATGATGAAGTCAACCCTAACGAACTTTGGCACAGAAGGTACAATCATATTAATTACCTTTCCTCGTGAAGACGGGTTGAAGTGGGATACTGCACTAAAGTTCACACCTAAGGAATTTGCAGTGGATAAAATTTGGGAAGAATTAATTATTAAGAAACCATTCCCAAGTAGCAACAACAGATCTAAGAAAACCCTAGATCTAATACATTCAAACAAGTTTTCGTCCAATGCCGCAAGAAACTATAGAGGAGCTCTCTACTACTTAACTTCATAGATGACTATCGGGTTGAAGATCGCTATACCTATTGAAGTCAAAGATGAAGTATTCAACAAGTTCCAAGAATTCGAGGTAGAAATAGAAAACCTTACTAACAAGAAGATCAAGACATTAAGAATGTGATAATGGAGGAGAATACACTCTAAGGGAGTTCATTGCATTCTGCAATTCAGAAGGGATTAGGAGGGAGCAGACTATTCCTCATAATCCTCAAAAAATCCAAAGCGTGAAAGAAAGAAACGTATCTATCAAGAACAAGAGTTCTATTGAAATCCATCAAGATCTATAATGTTTCATAGAGAAGCAACAATGAAGACCATATACGCGTAAATGTATCTCATCAGATATTGAAGGACATGACACTATAAGAAGCATTCTCAAGTAAGAAACCTAATCTAGAAAACTTAAGAATATTTAGTGTGTCAAGTTTATTCTCATATTCCCAAAGATAAAAGAAATAAACTGTGTAGAACCCTTAGGAAAGAAGGGGATATTCTTGGGATATAATGATTCATCCAAAGCCTGCAAAATCTATATTCCAAAACAACATAAATTGAAGTAAGAAGATGCAATCATTCAATGAAAAGAACAATTTCTTTAAAAATCTATATTGAAGAAACCATAGAAGAAGAAATTGAAGAACGAAATGAAGAAAACACAAGGTGAAAATAACGAAAAGGATCAACTGATCATCCTATGGAGATATGTGAGAATGCTGATCCGCATAATATACCAAAGAACAAGAAAAGACCACCTTGAAGCCAGCCTACAAGACGCAGAAGAATCAAGGTTCCAAAAGGAACACCCAGGAAGACTAAAAAGACCGAAAAGATTCTCATTTTATGCAGCATACATGACAAAACTCCTAGATGAAGAACCTACCACAATTAGAAGAAGCGCTAAAGGGAACATGGAAAGAAGCTATGGCTTAAGAACATCAGTCCATTATGAAAAATGAAGCATGGGAAATTGTACCCACTCCTTAAAGAGAAACTTCCGCTTTAAATCTCCAAAATGGGTATACACATCAAACATGCGTTAGATGGAAGCATGGATAAATAAGGCAAGAGCCCGGTGGGCCAGAGGGTTCTCCCGTATGGGAGAAGACTATGACTAAACCTTTTCTCCGGTGGCAAGTTATACCTCCATCGTGAATTCATCATATCTCTTGCCGCTTCCATGGATGGAATCTACACCAGATGGAAAGACTCTTTTCAACGGAGTTAAGAAGAAGTATATATTGAACAACCTCAAGGATTCAAATGTACATTCCAGAGACACTCACATTTGCAGACTGAAGAAATCTCTATATGAACTCAAGCAAGCACCAAGGGCTTGGTATGCCAGATGGACAACTATCTAAAGAGACTTGTTTTATCCAAGAAACATGCGTGATTCAAACATTTACTGTAAAGTTGTGGACAATGCACCTGCAATTCTATTGTTATATGTTGATGATCTATTCATAATTGTGTGAAGAATCTCTAATCATTCAGTTCAAGAAGGATTTGGCCTCTGAATTTGATATGAAGATATTGCTCTCATGCACTATTACTTGGGACTAGGCATGGCGGTTACAGGAAGTATTTCTTGGACAAGGAAAATATGAAATAAACATCCTTCAAGTTTGGAATGACTTAACCCAGAAGTCCATGGACACTCCTATGAATGCGGATATAAGCAAAGTAAAAGTCCCAGATTCCGATCCAAGATCCATCTCTATATCGGGTACTAATTGGATCATTGATGTATCGGTTAAATACTCGACCTGATATTTGCTTTGTTGTAAATACATTAAATCAATTCCAGGTGGAACCGAGACAAGAGCATTAGATAGTTGCAGCATGTCTTAAGATATATCCGTGGGACAATAAACTATGGATTAAAATATACCGCATCCGCTGATATCCAACTTCATGGATTCACGACTGACAAGGTGAAGTAAGACAAAAGGGTACTTCGTGCATGTGTTTCAAATTTTGGCTCATATGGATATTCTGGAAAGCAAAGATGAAGCGGTCTCGTTGCACTTAGTACGTACAGAGCGAGTATATGGCAGCTTGTGAAGCATGCATAGAAGCAAGATGGCTAAGGAAGTTATTATCCGATTTATTTGATCGACTCCAGAGTTCACTCACACCTCTATTGTGATAATCGAGTTGTATAAGATTATCCCAGCATCCGTTTCATGAAAGGTCGAAGACATTGAGATCAAATACTACTTTATCTCGAGTAAAGTTCAGGAAGGAGAAGTAAAGATCAAGTATATCCCCACCACGAGCAGACAACATATATCCCGACAAAGCCTCTTTTCTAGAATCAAGTTTGCATATTCCCGAGAGAAGACGGGGATCGTGAAGATAACTCCCCTAGTCGAAAAGGAAGACTTCAAGATAGAGAAGGCACGAAAAATGTTTATTTCGATTAAAATAACCTCCGCTGAGGAGGGAGTATTGAAGATGTTATTTATTTTTGTAATAGTCCAAATTGTATAGATGCTTTCCTATTCGAAAAATGGATTGAGATTTATGACAAAGGGTTTTCCTTTGTAGTTAACATGGGAGGTAGACCGATTGTTGATGTATCATAGACAACGAATTTCCCATTATGGGAGTGGTCTAGGACAAATATTCTTGGCAACCACTCCGGTAGTGGTCAAGTAGAATGGTTCCACCTTGTCTGGCAATCATTCTTTTGAAGTTCAAGGCCAGGAGGCTTCAAAGAATCGTCCTGCTTTGGAGGTTGATGCAGATAGATATCTCGAGGGAAGACTCATTATTTTTAGGTTACACTTGTTTAGTGTCCGAAGAATGGACCAGGGTGGGGAAAGGTCCAGGACAAGCACCGAGGGAAAATTCTCATTCGGCCCAAACAGCACTTTGTTTTGTGTAGGAAGAATGGCCCAAAGTGGGGAGTAGTCCAAAGTTCTCAACAAACAGGGACAATTATTCCTCGAGGGTGACTCATTCTTCCGTGTTACACTTTGTTTAGTGTCAAGAGAATGGCCTGCAGGGGAATAAATAGTCCGGTGATAGTCATTCTTAGGGCGCATCTCATTCCCTCCGTGTTACACTTTGTTTAGTGTCTGAGGGAATGACCCAGGTAAGGAATGGTCCAAGCATTCGAGTGCAGACTCATTCTCTAGGGCTACACTTTTATGCCCAAGAATGGCCCGTGGTGGGGGAAATGGTCCAGGTTCAGAAATATAAAACAATCCTTCTTCCTTGGTTGAGAAGAATGGGGCGATAGCCCGTTGATATTCTATATTGAGGCGATACATTCATCTCAAGGTGACGCGGGAGTGAAATTTTGGCCCAGATGATTCAATTTTATCATAACTCCAGTTTTGGCGCAAGATGAAGACTACTGTAGGGCGCAAATTTCAGAGCTCACAAATGTGTGAGTGAAAGATTGGCCCAAATGATACAAATACTTTTATCATAACATTGTTTATATGCAAGTTTCTATTTGTTATGAAGGACGGTTTGTGAATGTGTTTCACAAACAGTCCGAGAAGTTGTGTACTACCGAATAGACACGTAGGTGTGTTCTATAAATTGATACAGCCCAGTTGTCATAGGAGATTATCCTGTCATTATTATAGGTGCTCGGTGCTACCAAGAATGGTTCAAGTTATACCAAGACCATACCTCCCTAGCTAGACGGGAGTGTTGATATTACGGTAGATTTGGGAGGTATGAAACTCTATTATGACCTATGACGAGATTAGGATACTCTTCGTAAGGAAGCAAAGATTGAAGGAAACCCTAATAAAAGTTGTCGGTTGAACAAATATATTTATATTGAATTTATTGATGCCTAAAAGGAGAAGTCGCTTAGTTAGATCGTGGCTGTCGGGTCTTCCCGCTAGGGGATCAAGGCCCACTATAAATACTGTGGTGCTGCTTCATTATTTGGTCATCTCAACAAATTGTAGTGAGAGCACCGCAATGCATTTAGAAAGCAGTAGTTTGCGTAATGCTCGGGAAAGCCGGAGAGTGGTGCGCTTAGCCTCGGGTGGGATGACCAGCTTTGTTTCTATTCTTTTGTTTGGTGCATTTAGCCTCTTGGCTATAGATTGCTTAATTCTCTTTTCTCAGTCAAGGTCAAGGTGCTCTGAGGGTGGCTTAAGGTCTGGTTGGGTGATGAGGGTATTGTCAATGGTTAAACGGCACAATCCTCTATATTCTAACAACATTACTATTTGAAAGTTTTCTTCTTTTTTCATGCAAAAAATCCTATTTTTTTACAGAAAATTCCTTTCTATCTCCCTCTCTCGCTTCCAATGTTGCCTCATTTCTTCTTGTTTCCTAACTATGTCTACCTTAAGTTTCCTACTCATGGTAGATACATGTGCTCCTCATTTCTTCTTGTTCCAAACGATATCTACCTCAAGTTTCCTACCCATGGTAAAGCCCATTTGCTCCCGTTTCCAAAAGTCCATTTCCCATTTCTGATTAATGGAGACACACAAGTATTAACATACTGTCCACACAACCCACACACATGTAATGCCTTTGCAAAATACATGGATATGCATACAATGAGGGAAACATGAGCCACATATATACAGACAATTCATCAATAGTATAGACAGAAAAATTGGAAACCAAGAAGCCTAATTCTCAAGATCATACAAGCAAGAACCAAGAAGCCAATTTCAAGATCATACAAATTAGTAGGCAGTCAGAGAAAAGTACTCCTAATTTAGCCAAATTCAGAAAATAGTTCTTACTTCTTTAAAGAAAAGCGCTGAAATACAACAGAAGTTGGACTAGGGCCCACTCAAGTTATTGCCTGAAAAATCCCTGCAAAAATAAGATGAATGAAAGAGAAACTACTAAGAACTGTGGACCAAATCACTTAGAACTCCATCAAGTTTGACACAAAAAACAAAAACAAGCACAAACAAAAAACTTGACACTCCTACACACAACTCTTTAAGGTTTGAAGTGATTTTATCTTCAAGGAACTTGTCCAGTCAACTTATTGTTGTTGAGATGACTGTTCAACGAATGAATCAATTATGTAATTGCCATGAAGCATTATTAACAGACCTGAGGGAGGGTAATGAAAAAGATAATATAAATCTGTGAGGACTGGAAATGCCAATGCTTACAGGAACTGAAGAGACTTCAAATTCCCCAGTGACCGAGGAATTTCACCGGTTAATTGATTGTTATACAAATCCAAGCTAACAAGATCCTTTAGATTGCCAAGCTCCTCCGGAATGTTTCCCGTGATGTCATTTTTGTAAATATCCCTATAGTACATATGTGAAGCAAGAAGTCATCAATGGACATTAAATACGTATTCAGTGCAAATGAATAGCCGCTTATTTCAATCAGAACCAGAATTTTTTAAAGTTATTTTTCTCTTTCGACTGTAAACTTGACAAGGAAGATGAAGAATATTCATTTTCTGTTCTTAATTGTAAACAAAATAAAGGCCAACAAGAACATCTAATGGACAACCAACAAATGCCAAATTGAAATGAACAGACTTACATATATTGTAAATGTTCAAGCGTTCCAAGCTCAGGCACCAGACTACCAGAGAGAACTGCGTTTCCCAAGTCCCTGCAAACATAACAAAATTAGGAACAAAATAAAAGGCAGCCCAATAATGTTTCTCTGGACTGCTACACGGACATAGGAAGATAATCTTACACTCTTTTAACACGGTTATTCTGGTCACAGACGACATGGAACCAGATACAAGTATCAACATCAGGATCATAGCTTTGCAATGTATTTTCAGGATCTATTAAGTTTTCCTTGAATGCACTAAGGGTATCACCTGTCAAAGAACTAAGAGTTCGGTTATGAAAAGTTGAAACTGGACTCTCTTTTCCACTAATATATAAGAGCAGATATATCATGTGTATTTCGGAATTCTTATTCAGAACTTCGAATAAGGTTAATGGGTCCTTAAAAGCAATGGTCCATCTCACTCACGGACTCACGGAGAGCTTGGTGTCTCCCCAGGCAAAATTTTACTTTCCTTCACACAACCAGAATGTTGAAAGAACATGGGCTTTCTCCAAATTAAAACAGCATCTGCTCTTTCAAAATTCTGATTCGAATATTGCAGTGGACTCTAACGAGACTCACCATCAGAATCAGAAAAGACACCTGAGGCCGAAAAGAAGTTCGCCACCGCTACAAGCATGAGGATTTTCCACAGAGAGCCCATTGTCATCCTTGCCGATGAAGCTTCTAGCACTGTATCTGAATAGCACAAGAACCAATTTCTGCAGTTTGTTTTGTTTTGATATAGACCCAGTTGCATATATAAGAATATTCCTCAACCTAGTTGTTGAGAAGTTAATGAATGAGCCTGAGCATGAAATGAATGAATTGTATTGTTTGTTATAGACCCAGATGCATATATAAGAATATTCTTGAACCCAGCTGCTGAGAAGTTAATGAATGAGCCTGAGCATGAAATGAATGAATTGTATTGTTTGTTATAGACCCAGATGCATATATAAGAATATTCTTGAACCCAGCTGCTGAGAAGTTAATGAATGAGCATGAGCATGAAATGAATGAATTGTATTGTTTGTTATAGACCCAGATGCATATATAAGAATATTCTTGAACCCAGTTGCTGAGAAGTTAATTAATGAGCCCCCAAGCATGAAATGAATGCAGAATTACTGTTTGTTATAGACCAGTTACATATATAAGAATATTTCTGAACCCAGTTGCTGAGAAGTTAATTAATGAGCCTGAGCATGAAATGAATGAATTGTGTTGTTTGTAATAGACCCAGTTGCATATATAATAATATTCTTGAACCCAGTTGCTGAGAAGTTAATTAATGAGCCTGAGCATGAAATGAATGAATTGTGTTGTTTGTTATAGACCCAATTTCATATATAAGAATATTCCTGAACCCAGTTACTGAGAAGTTAATGAATGAGCCTAAGCATGAAATGAATGAATTGTATTGTTTGTTATAGACCCAGTTGCATATATAAGAATATTTCTGAACCCAGTTGCTGAAAAGTTAATTAATGAGCCTGAGCATGAAATGAATGAATTGTGTTGTTTGTAATAGACCCAGTTGCATATATAAGATTATTCCTGAACCCAGTTGCTGAGAAGTTAATTAATGAGCCTGAGCATGAAATGAATGAATTGTGTTGTTTGTTATAGACCCAGTTGCATATATAAGAATATTCCTGACCCCAGTTGCTGAGAAGTTAATGAATGAGCCTGAGCATGAAATGAATGAATTTTATAGGGATGTGGTGAGGTGTTGTGCAGGCAATGGGAGTCATGTCACACATAACACATGATTATTGCCTGCTTTTCAAGGGATACTCACCCAAATCATAATGCTACTGAAAACTACAGCAGAGTAGAAACCTTGGAATGACTTGACCAATGTTGTAGTCAAGGAAAGAAGTCCCCCAATTCAGGAGGAGCCAGTTGATATTCTTCAACAGCTTTCTGGTGTAAAGAGGAGGGCGAGGCTTCTACAACGGCATAAGTATAGTAGGAGTGGCCACATGACAGAGTTGACATCAGTTCCACCGACTGCCAACTGAAATTTGAAACAAAAGGCTTATCGTATATCACCAAATATAACGACCATTATAAGAAAACTTAACCAACAACCTATTACCTTCATACTAGCTGGGCATAAGAGACCATTTGACGCCTAGAGTAGTGAAGAAAATTCGACCATATGACATTAAACGCGGCCACCACAGAAATGAAATTAAATGAAACTAAACGCCCCCAGCACATAAATTTAAATGAAACTAAACGCCTTCAGCACAGAAATCAAATGAAACGAAACACAGTCAGTATAGAAACGTGGCTACAATTGTGTGTGAATATCTTAATATTTTTTAATCAGGTAGATGTGGCAATAAGTTAGTGAACACAGTAATTTTTAAACACGATTAGGTAAATGTAAAAAAGTAAATATATAAACGGATGTCTTTATAATAGCTCGGAAGTTAATGGATAATATCAGAGCCATTCATTTATTGTGACGACTAAGAATATTCTAAACATATTTAATCTCGTCCATAAAAAACTTATTAAAAACTAAAAACCTATTAAATGTGCTCATTGTCAATAGGTGTACGCCTTTTAACGTAACTAGATGTTGTCAATAGTAGGACTAGAAATTTATCGACACTACAACAAGTACCTAGGTACCTTTTTTCTCTTGTGACAAGCCTGGGTGAAATTAGGTCGCTTGTTCTTTTAGCATACGACGAGGCTACAACAAATCTACACGAAGAATAGTCGATCTTAAGATGGACGTACGATGACAATGACTATGAACTATGGTCAATTGTGCTCCAAGTTCGTCGTACGTTAGTCATTCTTTTAACGATCTTGTGACGAAGCGTAGTCGCTCATACGACGGACCTACGACGACAATAATTTTGGATAGTGTTTGATTGTGCTCCAATTTCATTGCACATGAGTCGTTAATCCGATGAAATGGAAATGGAGATTGGTTGCTCGTACAACAAACATACAATGGCAATGGTTATGCAAATTGGTCGATTGTGGTCCATGTTCGTCATAGCTTGGTCTCTCTTATGACTAACTTGTGATGGAAAAGAACTAGATTTGCGACGAAACTCTGTCAATTGTATGGAGGAATTTTTCATCTCATGTGATGGCAGAGATTTTTTTCAAATGTATGATGAAACCATGGTTCGTCGCAAGTACTATGGCTATGACACAATGATAATTCAATAAATTGAATCGTTGTCAAATAAAGTTATGAAACTTGGCTCTAGTCTCTAAAGATCAAATTTATGCATTGGCTAACATTTTGATTTAATATGTAAACCAATTTAAATCACACAATGGAATTATGCATTGGCTAACATTTCAATTTAATATGTAAACCAATTTAAATCACACGATGGAATTATGCATTGGCTATAACATTTTGCATTGGATAATATTTCAGTCTAATATGTAAACCAATTTAAATTACACTATGGAATAATGCATTGACTAACTTCAATTTAAAGTGTAAACCAGTTTAAATCACACCATAGAATTATGCATCGGCTAAGGCTAGTATTTTGATTTAATATGAAAACCAATTTAAATCAAACCATGGAATTATTAACCAAATTGAGACACTTTTCAAAGTTGTTAAGTACCTAAACAAATCTTCAAGTTTTGAGCAGAAAGTTTCATAAATGAGTCTGAAGTGCACCACCTGCTTTTTTCCTTCGAAAAAATCTGCAAAATGACCCATTCGGGCAGGAATCTATGCAACTCATATCTGAAAACTTACTAGGACTAAGAAGTAAAATAATACACACACATATTCAAATAACATGTGATAAACACACAATAGATCAAAATTGTTACAACTTTATTATTCCTTCAATTCCATCACACACAGTATACATTAAATAGATTGTATTAGCCATCAACAAAGCTTCATATCTTATTTTATATAATTTCCCAGAAATACAACACATTTCACATTCTCTCAAGACTTCATACATATGATAGATTCATAATTATATTCAGAAGCATTATAGTATTACAACAAGCTTAGAGTGAGCTCGATACCAATGACTCAATGGATCTCATCTAACCATCAACCATATAGTTGAATCTATTTCTGATATCGCTTCTTCCTTTTATATATTTCTTTGCTCAAGAGTTTTTTCTCTTTCTGCTCTTCTCCACTCATTCTTCTGACAAACTTCCTCGCATGCTTTTGGCCCCTGCCTGTAGTCCACGTATCCTTTTGGAATCAGGGAAATCTTAATTGTCTCTCCATCTCATCTTTTTCCATTTGCATGATCCCTTGTGCTACTGGTAGGTAATCATCCAAGAGGATTTCTCGATGATTTTGTTCTTGATTCCATCATGCATTTTCTTGATTTCTGACGCACATCAAAACTGGGACCAACATACACTTATTTCCCTTCTCTGAGCTTTTCACTTGGGTGTGTGCAAAACTTGGATTGAATGTGTACAACACTTGGAAGGAACGCACACAGAACTTGGAATGAGCAGGCACAACATCATTTGTTTGCACATGCGAAATGAACCCAAAACTTTGGGTGCCAACAGGCCACCACTACTATTACTTGGCTCTTCCTCAAGCCAACAATTTCATGGATTAATGATTGGAATTTGAGTAAGAGAAAATCATCCTCATTGACGCCCCAAAGCATCCAACGAAGTTGTAGTGACAGTTGGGTGTGAGTAATTGAAAATCATTTGCGTAGTCTAGAATTGCAACCCGACTCAAGGCTGTAAATGAGTCAAGTAAGCTCCATGGTGAAAGATGGAGTTGGAGTGCTTGCGACCCGCTGCTTGACCCATAACCTTTCATGTCTGTGGAGGGGAATGAGGGATATGTTTAAACCTCACCAACAAACATCGACCCCTGAACACAAGTGAGGATCCATCAAGAGAGAGTATCATTCTCTACTTTCCTTTTTGTGTTTGGAAGATGAGAGTGAGTTAGTAGCCTTGGTCTTTCTATTGGAGGTTTGGGGATCCATGACAAGATATGAGAGTAGGGATCATGACTAGTAAGCAAGATGATTTAGTTTGGCTCAGGCGCTCTGCTGCTAGAGGACGGGGATCCATGAAAAGAGATGGAGGAAGGGATTTGGGATAACAATAGAGTAGGGTCCCTCCCTATCAACAAAGGTGATGATGTATAGCGGCTTTTTAACCATCTTGGGGTTGAGAGAGATAGTGAACAACTGCAAGTACAAAACATAGTTTAGGGAATTGTGGGGCACTAAGTTGATTCATGCTAGGAAAGACAAGGGAGGGATCTCGACCAAGAAGCTGGTCGCATACTGAAAATATTCATGAAAAATGAAGTGTAGGTTGTTAAGTTGCTCGACCGAACTGGAAAGAACATAGTATTGACAGTCTATTAAGACACACCATGAGTGGGAAGGTGAAAAGAAAACTAGGAAAGTTACTAAATATGAGGGAATTGGGGGAAATAGCAATGAGATGATGAATGAAGTCGTAGATGAGGGTTGGAGTGAACGCGATGTGGAGAGTTACTCTATCGATAACATGGGGGGGTGGTATTTATAGAGTTAAGGTTGGGGGAGAGATGATGATGGGGAAATAGAACAATTTGATGGAGGGGATGGATTGGAGGATAAGTAGAAAATGGTGGTGAAACGTGACTCATGGGTAGATCAATATGTTAGATCCACCATACTAGTGATGGTTGTGTGGGATTGTGGCAACATCACTGACTATGTACCTATGACATGTGCAAATGGGATTTATTTCCCATTCAGTGAACTAAATCTCTAGGAATTGGCCCATGTGACTTGGCAGTCAGGGTCGAGATCTTGTACTTATATCAAATTGTCATTCTGATTTGGAAATTTGGGGACTCTAGAAAAACCGTCAATCTATCAACTCTGCCTACATGACTGATGTGAATGTTGAGTTGTAAAACAGTTAAATTATTTCAACTATGAGATGTGCTACCTACTGTACATCCTACACTAAACCTACTCTACAACATTCAAAGCTAATAAGGAGAGCTAAATGATGGTTGACCTTTGTAGGACATAGTACACCTTCAACCTGCTTCCATTAATGAGTCATTTGATCGATTGTCCTTGTTAGTTTTTCAACTTGGAGGAACTTGCTTCACTGATGTAGACTATCCAGAAAGGACCCAACCATCGCATGCATAGTTTCCTTAGATGTTGTAAATATTTTTTGTCATACAACAAAACTAAAGATCCCGACTGGAGGATATCCTGGCAGATGTTGTGATCCTTTCATGCTTTTTGTCTTTCCTTCTCGACCACTTGGATAAATCCTTCTATCATTCATTAATCCTCTAGTTCCCTGATTTCCTCTAACATGTGTTGAAGGGACTGATCATCTTTAATTTGGGTTGCAAGGGTGAGTGGCATGACCATTTCTTTTCCATAGACCAATCTGATTGGTGTGTGATTTCTCATTCTTTTGAAAAAAAAATTATAAGCCCGTAATATTTTTGGGATGCACTAATCCCAGTCATCACAATGCACATTACAAACTTTGTTTAAAGTGTGCTCTAAAATTTTATTAAAATCTTCAACCGTACCATTAGCTTGAGGTTGATAGGGAGTTCTCTTCTAGTGTTGGATCATGAAATCCTGAGTGAGTTGTTGAATGGTCTCATTCAGAAAATGCAACCCTTGGTCACTCATAAACACCGTTGGACAATCGAATCTAATGATGATATTCTAAAAAATGAAGCATGCCATTGTTTATGTTGTACAATCTTTGATTGGCTCGACTTTGACCCATCTAATGAGGTATTCAGTCACTATAATAATGTAGTGCTCTCTTGTGTGATGCGTCAAGGGATTGATGGGACCCACAAAATCTATATCCCATTTTTCGAATGGCTCTAGCACGGTCACTAGAATAAAGGCATCTCGTCTATCTGGCAGGGATTTTCAATCCATTGGCACATAATGTTTGCAGTAGTCCTTGGCATATACAAAGAGGGAGGGACACCAAAGCCTTACATGTAGGACCTTATGCGTTGTATCCTTGCTGGCATTGTGGCCTCCAACAATACCTTCATGTGCTTCAAACATGATGGATTTTTATTTGTGTTCTATTTCACAATGATGCAAGATGGCAACTTTGCCCAACTTATACAACTGTCTGACAGTTAACTAATAGTCAACACTATGGGTCACTAGTTGATGATGCTACACTGGAGTATACCTTGGGGGAGGTTGGCCAATCATGAGAAATTCCACAATTTTGGCCAATTGCTTAGGCATGACATTGACCTAGAAGAGTTATGCACCGGGGAGTTCATCATCGAGACTCGTCACATCTTCCCCAGTCTCTATCTACGACAAATGGTTTTTTCCAACATTATGCTTCCCTAGATTAACCACAACTTCAAAATCAAACTCTTGAAATAGAAGTCGAGACTCGTCACATCTTCCCCGGTCTCTATCTATGACAAATGGTTTTTTCCAACATTATGCTTCCCTAGATTAACCACAACTTCAAAATCAAACTCTTGAAATAGAAGAAACCAACTAAAAAATAATTTTCCCAACATTGGTTTGCTGACTAAATACTTGAGTGTGGAGTGGTTAGTGAAGAATTTGATAGCAGACCCCAACAAGTAGTGGAAATTTTTTTGTAATGCATATACCATAGCAAGGCCCTCGTGCTCAATTGTTGTATAATTATTTTTGGCATCAAACAACTTGTGACTGGAAAAGTAAACTAGGTGGTGAATATTGCTTTTTCTTGGCTACACAAGAACCACGCCCAACGCAATATAAAAAGCATCAATGTGGACATGGGAGAGCTTCAACCAGTTAGGAAAAACTAGAATTGGCATAGTAACCAATTTTTTTTTAGGGTATCCAAGGATTTTTGGCATTATGGCATCCATTCATACTTAGTATCTTTATGCAATAGTTTTTCCAATGGGGCAACAATCTGGGCATATTTTTGGATGAACTGTCGGTAATATCCTTTATCAACCAACATGGCTAGCATATCCTTAACCGAATTTGGGGCCACCATATTAAAGATGGCATCAATCTTAGCTTGATCCACCAACAATCTATCTTTGCACACAACGTGGCAGAATAGTGTGCCAAAGGGTGTATGGAAAATGCATTTCTTCAAATTCAAGGATATTTGTAGCTAGTGGCATCAATCCAACATCAGACGAAGAGATTGCATGTGTTCCTTCAATAAACTAAACATAATCCAATCGTCCAAGTATACCTCAATAAACTTGTGGATAAATTCCTTAAAGGTCATGACTACTATCCAGGAAAGTATTGCAACGACATTCTTCAAACCAAAAGGAATTACCGTGTATGAAAAGGACACCCATTCTATCACAAAGGTGATTTTACATTAATCTTCCTTTGTGATCTGAACTTGATGATAGCCTAAGAAGCCATCTGTGAAAGAGTAGGCTTCCTGACTGCCAACATTTTTAGAACCTCATCTGTGAAGGGTGTTGAGAAAGGGTCATGGATGCAGGTTGTGTTGAGGCTCCTTAGATATACATAGATTTGAATATCACATGTCTTTTTGGGTTACACAACCATAGGAATAATCCATTCAGACTCCTCTATCGGGACAATGGTCGTGACCACTATCTGACAAAATACTGTAGCAACATTCTTCAAACCAAAGGGAATTACTGTGTATGCAAAGGACCCCCATTCTATCACAAAGGTAATTTTATATTAATCCTCCTCCACGATCTGAACTTGATGATAGCCTAGGAATCCATTTGTGAAATAGTAGGCTTCCCAACCTCCAACATTTTCAGCACCTCATCCGTGAAGGGTGTTGAGAAAGGGTTGTGGACGCAAGCTGTGTTGAGACTCCTTAGATCTGCATAGATTTGAATATCACTGGTATTCTTGGGTTGCACAACCATAGGACTAATCCAATCAGAATCCTCTATCAAGACAATGATCCCATCATCCAACATGTGATCCAATTCTTTGTGCACCTTTTCTTTGGACAAACCACCCATCATCAGGGACAACAGAAGTTGATATGATCGAAAAAGAGTGTTGAGGGTAGTTTATATAGAAGGCACTAGACCATTATACATTTAGTGAGAGAGGAAAATAAACAGATAAAATAAATATACTTTATCCCCAGATTGTTGGAAGAATGACTAACGTACAACAAACTTGGAGGACAATCGACCACGGTTCATAGTCATTGTCATCATATGTCCATCGTAAGATTGACTATTCTTCGTCGTAGATTTGTAGTAGGATCGTTGTATGCTAAAAGAACAACCAACGTAATTTCACTCAGGTTTGTCACAAGAGCGACAAGGTATCAATGTACTTGTTGTATTGCTAACAAATTTCTAGTCCTACTATCGATGAACACCTAGTCGTACGATAAATGAACTCCTAGAATTTTTTCAATGTTCCAATGTGATTTTCATTAATTAAAAAAGAAATTAATACTCTCTATGTCATATGGTCGAATTTTCCTCGCTATTCTAGACATCAAATGGTTTATCACATGCAACTAGTATGAAGGTAATAGGTTGTTGATCAATTTTTTTATGGTTTTGTATATTATATATTATATATAATATATAGAAAGAAGAGACTTTTAAACCTATAAGAACATAAAAATGAAAAATAAAATAAAAAAACTATTTCATTTTGTAATTTTTAAGGAGAAGTCACCACATGTTATTTTAGAAACCCATTTGTTGCAACATATCGTGATACTACAACATGATCAATATTGAATTCTTGTTGATCAATACCATAAGAAAAATTAACCAACAACTTATTACCTTCATACTAGTTGTGCATGAGAGACCATTTGACACTGAGAGTAGTGAGGAAAATTCAACCACATGACATCGAGAGTTTTAATTGTTTTTTAATTAGTGAAAATCACATTGGAATGTTGACAAAATTCTTGGAGTTCATTGACTGTACGAATAGGTGTTCGTCGATAGTAGGACTAGAAATTTGTCGGCAATACAACAAGTATGCCAATACATTTTTTCTCTTGTGAAAAACCGGAGTGAAATTACGTCAGTTGTTCTTTTAGCGTATGACAAGCCTACACCGAATCTACGACGAAGAATAGTCGATCTGATGATGAACGTATGACGACAATGAATATGAATTGTGGTCGATTGTGCTCCAATTTCATCGTACGTTAGTCATTCTTCCAACTATTTGGTGACGAAGTGTAGTCACTCATACAACGGACCTACGACGACAATAACTTTGGATAGTGTTTGATTGTGCTCCAATTTCATTGCACGTGGGTCGTTAATCCGATGAAATGGAAATGGATATTTTTCATTCATACAAAAGACAAAGAATTTTTGGAGGGTTTTCATTAAAACTTAAATTAAATGTGATTTAGGGCAAGGGTGGGTCTGAAAAACTCTATAAAAGAAAGGGAAGATGAGGAAGAAGGGGATGGGAAGTTAGCGTAACGTTACGCTACCAGATTGTGGCTTGACTAATTGCTTGTGAGGAGTTGGGATTTTCTCAGCTCGGATTGGAGTGGTAGCTCAACCTTGCGAGGCGAGCTGAGAAACTAGACTTACCTTCTGGAAATTGTGTGGCCCCTTTGCGGCTCGGGGAGCTAAGGGGGAAGCAAAGTACCCCTAGCGATTGGCTGGGAGGTACCAGTGAGGTCTCGACGGTCGACGAGCGGGTGCGGCACGGAGCACAAGCACGGGATAGTGTCTTCGGGTTAATAGCCAGCGGTTATAGGTATGCAAGCGTGTTGTTGGTTTAAGAATAAAGAGAAAATTGTTCAAGTTGTATATGAATACTCATGATGTTGAATGTCGTGTTAATTTATGGATGAATCCTCATGATGTTCAATGTTGTGTTAATTTATGGATCGTCCCACCTCCTTGTTATTCATTTTCTGCGCTTCGTTGGATATAACCCTTGTGATCCTCCCGCTGAGCTATCCTTCGGACCCTAGCCTTCTCTTCGGCTGTCATCTTTTTATTTTGTGTTCTAGATGAAGTTAGTTATTTTCGAATGGCGATGAACCCTGATGTTTGGAATGTTTGTGTATGTATTTACCTCGACGTTCTGGATTTTGGGAACTGCTGTAAAAAAAAACTATCTTGGCTGTTAATTTTAGTGCCGTATGAAAATAAGTATCTCGTCGTCTCATTTAGGGTTGGCGGAATAATTTTAACCTCGTGGAAAATTTCTATAAAACAGTATGGCTACTCTAGCCTGGCATCTGAAACACCTATCGACTGAGTTTCCTCGCATATTTTATATCGCGGTTGAACCCCACAGTGTTGCATCTTTTCCTTCGCCTCTTAACTCTGTGATTGTCCTCTGATGGTTTTCTTTTCGGCGTGTTGTATCTCTGCTCAGTTTATATTTTACAAATGCCATTCTAGAGCCCTCGCCCACTTGACTAATTGTTTGCACGCATCCGGGTCCACGTTGTATTGGAATCCCTGCCAGTCTGCGTGGGGGAATGGCGGTGTGTTCCCAACATTTATGGGCGAGTCTCCTTAACCCTGGGGCTTTAAAACCTCACAGTTCAGTTATTTTTCCTTTTGTTTATTCTTCCTATCATCGTAAAAAAAAATTCATCCTTTGAGAACCGTTATCAATGGACTCACATGGTCCATGATTATTTCCTGTCTTTAAGCTGGGACTTTCGTTAAACTCCCTTTTTCCGGTAGTGTGGTAACGACATTTGCCTCACGTTGTGAACAGCGTGGCTACCTTCGTTTTTTTGAGCTTGGCAGCGAAAAAAAAATAAAAAAAATTACAGGCTAGCGAATCCTTAGTGCATCCGTTCTCACCCACCCTCTCTACCAGGTCGAGGCGCCTTGCTTGACCCGTGACCGCCTGAGTCTCTCCTTCTAGTCTTGTTTGCCAGTGGTTAAGGTGCCTGCACTTCAGAGCCGTCAGGTGTGGGTGGTGTAGTAGAAATTTCGCCTGACAGCACGCCTTTCCCTTTTCCTGCTATGGAGAACCTTTCCTTACCACGTATTCAATGCTCCTGACTTGAATTACTCCTAGAAGTCCTTGGCCGACACCTATAACTACCTTCCGGGGATAACTCAACCTCCACCCGCATGGCGATTCCTGGTTAAGCCTGAAAATACTGATCTGGTCGAGCCTCTTAGAATGACCTTCCTTCGCGCTATGAACCCTTTTTTTATGATTAATTTTCCAGCCTTTACAACGAATGCTACGACTTACCCTGGACGGATTACACTTACCCTTAATACCTTTGATTCAAATTAGATATGTCAGGTTCAGTAATATATTGTCATTGTAAATCGAGCTGGAATTGTTATGATTACTTGTTGTCTTATTTTGAAATCTAAAAGGAAGGTCCTTATGTTATAGTATGAAATGTCGTGATAACAAAAAATAATATATAAAAGAAAAAAATAAATAAAATAAAAGTTAATGTTGATGGGTGTCAAGAAATGATATGA
>SNQJ01S0084234.1:0-13372 GCA_010110895.2 Picea sitchensis
GTGCTGGAGGCAAAAATTGCCTAGTAGAACCAAACTGTCTTTGACATACTAGCATCTGATGATGCATTACTTCATGGCACATGGAGTTGACCCCCTAGTTGAATAGGCAGTCAACAGGGACATTACAAAGTTCGAGTACTTTCGTGAGAGACTTGGCTTAGTGGAGAATGCCTCCTTAGCTGAGAGGGAGTGTTGATGATTACAACTTCGCGAGACATCCTCGAGGACACAGACTAAGTGAGTCGGCCTATGAGAGAGCCCTTGAGTTGTGTGTTCCCATGAGATGAGTGTGTCGTTCCTCTATGGACTGAGATGAGACGATGTGTGCCCCTGTGTGGGGTGAGGATCCCCATGAGTTGGGTTTGTCGTTCCTCTCTGGATTGATATGAAATGATGTATACCCTTGTGAGGGGTGAAGGTGCCCATGTGATGGGTGTACGTTAGACTCTGAACTGAGTTGTTAAGATGTGTGGTCTCCTGCCTTGTGGACTCAGTTGAGTCAGGCTTGAGTTAGTACTCCAGATGATTCTCTTGTGGACTTAGTGAGATAGAGATCTGTTGAGTAGGACGTCCCTATGGCTGAGCACAAGTGGACGTGCCCCTAGTGGCTGAGCACTAGTGGATGTGTGAGATCCCTTTCTATATTGTCTGAGAGTAAGATTTACCTGTAACCCTAATTGTGATGTAAAGGGTACAGGTCGACTCCACCATATGTGAAAGATAATTAATGTTTATTGTAATAATTAATTATTTTCTGAGTTATTGATGTCAACCCTGTTGTGCCAATAGACACCACTTTTGGTCTGTCCAGTCTAGTATAAGTAAAGGTGATATCCCCATTGAAGAAACATACTTGTCACTTGTCATTTGGAAATTTCAGCAAGTACATCTTCTAGGGCTGAAGTGCACACCTCTCTTGGGCACTAGCTTCTTGGTTTTGGAGAGCACCCTTTTGTGTGTTAGGTCTATGGTGTGAGAGGTCTTTCTCTTGAGAATATAGCAAAGGATTGGTGGGTTTTCTTCCCTTGTTGAGAAGGATTTCCCAGGATATTTCTTGTGTTTTTGTGCATGGTATTTCTTCTTGTGATCTTGGTTATTGCAGCAATTGTGAATGGTGTAGCTGCATTTGTTTATGGTTCAAGTAAATGCTAAAATTGAAATAAACCTCATGCTTGAGCCTATCATAGTGAAAATTCAACAATTAGATCCAAATACTTGCATATAGATAATAAGTAACTAAAAAATTAAATATTTTTTGTTGAGGGAGAAAAAGAGCAAGCTTGTGCTCGGAATATCCTTGGGCAATGCGGGTCCTTCTTTGGTGAAATGAGGAGGGACTTTCTTCAAAAGACTTGGAGGAAAGGAAGAGTCAAGCTAGATCATCCCAATCTCCAAGTTGAGTCATCCACTAGTTCAAACACTTGCAAGTAAGAGGGTTAGAAGATGGTATCACCTACAAAAGAGACTTCAACACACAATTGGTTAGCCAAAACAAATGATGCATTTAAAATCTCTTCAATATATAGATAGTAAGATTACTAATCAAGCTAGCTTAGCAATCCTACCCTAGTGAGTAATAGTACTCCTATAAGGCCAAATTAAACCACAACATAAAACCAAATGAAATAGAATAATATCACCTCATGTATACATGTGTCCACAGACTAGACAATCCACCAATTTGACCTCCAAAGTCTTCTTTATTCCAATATGAAAGATTATTACAATGTTACAACACAAGCATCGAATCCCAAGCTCCAACTAGTCAAGAGAGGAGGGGTCGACCTTTCTTTATACAAACTAGGGTGACAATTCCCAAGCTAGGGCCCACCTCCAAGTGGAAGAGGGAACATAGAAGAGTGAGGATGATTTGCAAGTGAGGGAGAGTTCGTTAGAACTCCTCTCCTTGTGTAGTGTGAGTTTACTCCACTCCAATTAGCACATGTGAGATTAGGGAGTGCCAAGTGTGGGTGGTAGGTGGAGAGGGTGAGTCATCCCTCTTGGGATTGACACCCCTCCTCTTAAATGTGCCACATGAAGGGAGAGGACGAGTCCCATTCTTGGTATCTCCAACCTCCTCCAACTCATCATTGAAGTTGCCCTCAACTGTAGAGAGAGTGCCACCACTTTAGTTCACTCAAGACACAGAGAAAACATGTCTGAGACATGTTTCCTAAATAATAGGCTTGCTGATTTTATTTGATTTTTTTGCCTTTTATTTGTCTTTTTGTGAGTGAAATTGATTTTGAGTGACTAAAATCACTTATTTTCACTCATAAAGTGGATACTTAGGTAAAGTGGGTATTCTTAGCCCAAAAACGAATACCCACAAGGCATATAATGCCTTCTAATACCACTTTATTAACTTATTGACCAATTACAATTAAAAAATCCCGTTTTTGCGGGAAGTTTTTTATCGACTCAAAACATTAAAAAACCTAACGGGGACTTAGCACATTTCCATGAGACTCTAGGATAATGCTTAGAATGGTTATATACATAAGAATCTAGACTTAAACAACACCCAAGGCATACCCACTAGGACAATTACTCCAGCTTTGGAGGATATTGAGTGAAAAAACTCGAAAATTATAAATCGCTAAAAAAAGAAAAATATAATTAACAAGTAAAAAAACACTCTAGAGTAATGTACTAATGTGTAGGTCTCAGATGGCTAAGCCTTTTACACAAATCACATGATTAAGTCATTTTATTACAATTCTTTGCAGGGTATGGAAATGTGAAAAAAGTGGTCAAAATTGACGGCTAGACTTCTGAACTCTGAATTTGAACATGTGAATGTTCAATCTTTGGCGGCTCAACTGCAAGTCCATTATAGTGCAACTTGGTGGATAACAAGTCAGACACCTTATAATTTAGTCCGAGGGATTTTTTGGATTAGACTCTCATAGGAAGAAGCTGTGTGTATGCAATCAACCATGGTAAAATTTCTTATTTGGTCATCGACCACAACCAACTTCGTTTAACTTCCCAAAGTTCTAACATGTAATCTTGTAACTACTTTCCAATGAATATCAAATACTTCTTATGCCACTTTACCCTAATGTCAAGATTACACTTGGTCCAAATTTTTGTAAGTTAAGGTTTCATCTCACTAAGTTGTAAGTTTTCTATGAGCAATGGAAAAATGGATCATTCACTACTTCGTAGCACTGGTTTCTATGAGTGTTTTTTTGTTATCTATGACCACTTTTTTGTTCCTTTTGTAAATCTGTATGTGTTTCAATCAATTTTTCTTTATATTGGTGTATTATCACTGTTGGCATTACTTTTTGACAGCATAATGTCTCACAGTGTCATTGATCATTGTTGGTTACTTATTTACATTAATTTGCTTTCTTATTTCTTTCTTCAATGAACAAAAACATATAATTTTTCTTTCAGCATATATTATCATCCAAAGTTAGGTATGGACTTAAGGTTGGGGATGTTCTTCAACATACCCATTTTTTTCTTTGCCTCTTAAATGAGACTCGTGTTATACTTGAGATATAAATTAGAGGTTCATGGAATATGTATATCCTAACCTATAGAGGAGATTGTAGAAAGATTTAGCTATATAAAATGGTGTTTATGCATAGTTACTAGATACATGAAATGATTTTAATATAATGGCCCTTTTTGATAGGTTTCTTCAGGGGTACCAGATGGAAAAGGTGTGTCATCTTCTGCCGCTTTAGAGGTTGCCACAATGTCTGCAATTGCTGCTGCACATGGTGAGTGATTTTCCTGCCTAATTTTTTTTTTCATTGTGATAAATACATCAATGTTTGTTATTTAGTTGTGAATGCTAAATATTCTTATAGTTGTGAGGAAGATATTTGGAAACAAATAAATTTCGATAAGTGTAGTTCGATGGTACACTGCAAATACATAAATATGCAAGATGTTTAAGCATATATTTCAATCATAGTTACTGATGAGGTAAAAATATAATTTCTAATTATTGCGTTACACTCCTTCATTTAATTTTGTCAACCCGAGATTCAATATGTACTTGTGAGGCGCTCAGTGTAATATGCACATAAAAAAGACTTTGGTCTTAAATCGGAAAACCTGACTAAACAAGACTACGTATAAGGAAAGAATAAGAAAGGTGAAGCCACCATGTTATAACCCTTAGCCTTACTGGTGGTACCTCTCTGGATAAGTTTTTTGAGCTCTCAGAACCCTATACCTTCACATGTTCACCTGGTGGGTTTATAATCACAGTGATTCTGTAGCACTCCAAACAAAAGAAAAGAAGCTAATTATCTTTTTATCTGAACTCATACAAAGAACAATCAGAAATAAACCTATTATTCAGTCAGTATGTCGGTACTTAGTTTCAACAGTTTATGTGATTCCTCAATCGATAACCTTGTTGATACTATTTCCAGAATTATTAAAGATGTAAAATACTAGCACAGATTGAATATCAAACATCAATATAAGTAATCATTGACAGAAGAATCAATAACATGCATTGATCTAAGTCTTAGCATAGTCATTTGTCATTCTGCAACATAACACAGATGGCCATTGTGTAGCATGTGTCTATTCTGCAGCCTAAGTTAAAATCAGGTTAACATAAACTCAATGCAACAAAGTAAGTTAACATAATACTAACATACAGATATATCTATATTTATTTATAGCATAGGAGAATACTTGTGAACGGGCCCTGTCCCATGGGTAAGCTTATACTCACAATTCTCAGTCTATCACCAGTACACTAGTAACTTAACACTCAACACATAACAACAATATTTTATTAAAACCTCTGAATCTGGAGCTTGTGGCTCTTACAATTCGCTTTAGTGAAAACGCACACTGATATCATACGCATCCGAACACTCACTAGCACACTAATATATATACAAACTGAGGGAATCGGGTTAGTTAAATATAGCGCTACCGGTTCCTATTATTATGCTAATAGTCTGAAACAACCTAACTTCTATTATCTGCAGATTCGCTGGGACATGCACGATTACATGGAAACCAATAGAAAATAGATCCCAGGCCCACAAATTCCTTCCACGAGAGCTGAACTGATTGCTTAACTGTGCAAGTGGATCGAGGTCTATCTGGCACTTGCTTATTAATTTAATTCGACCTGCTGAAAGCGTCACTTCTTGATATATAATTATGTCCTTGCTATAACATAGACCGAGGATCCTTTGTCTTTAATTCATCTTTGGCGGTTGCATCCTTAATGCCTTTTGCTCAGTTTTAATCCTTTGATATATAATTATGTCCTTGCTATAACATAGACCGAGGATCCTTTGTCTTTAATTCATCTTTGGCGGTTGCATCCTTAATGCCTTTTGCTCAGTTTTAATCCTTTGATTTGCCCTTGCCTCTAAGATCCTCCTGATATTTGACAGACTGAAGATCAGCTCACTGAAGCTTTGAATGGACCCCGAATGAGATCCCTTGGGGGTTTGCACACCTCCTAGGCTCTGGCAATGTGCCCTGATGATTCCATCGTCGGAATCAGATGATACCTGTCTCAGAATGAATGCCCTAGCCTCCTCGGTAATGGGTCGGGAGGGGTTCCCCAGATTTTGATCAGGTGAGCTCTCTGGAACCCCCGATGTACCTCCCCAAGTGTTGCACACTTCCTGGCTGACTGATGCGCAAAGGTGGATTCCTCTATTTGAATCTGATGACTGATGGCTCAAAAGAAGCGCCCTGGCTCCCTCTCAACTGGGTTGGAAGGATATGGCGAGATCTGCTTCGATCTCATATAGCTACACAAAATTGTCTCTCAAACCCTTACGCCCTCACTGGCTGCAATGGGCACTTAATGAACTAGGTTTGTAGATCATTGATATGGCACGATGAAATACCTAGATGGTACTTTCGATAGGCTAGGGTGTGTCTTCCAACACCAAAACCGATCTGGGGTGGTGGTTTCCTCCATAAATCCACAAAACATATGTTGAGGTCGACTTCCTCCTCTGGAACCAGTTTCTCAATTCACAAATCAATGATAATGAAGAATTAGGTCGAATTCCTCTTATACCTCCACCTATCTAATTTGTGTTGACATCACTTATGCTAGGCACCTTTCTCCTAAGTCGAGTATGAATAATTAATTAAGTCCCCCCTTAACACCTTTTTCTTCTATTTCTCCGTTGACTTTGGCTTAAGTGACTTTTCCTATGCTTTTTGGCCTAATTCATCGTTTAGCCCTTTATTTGTTGATTTTTCAATAAGCTAGGCTCAAGCATGAAGTTCATTCCATTTTTAGCATTTTACTTGAACCATAAACAATTTGTTGCAACAATCAAGATCACAAGAAGAAATACCATGCACAAGTACACAAGAAGTATCTTGGGAAACCCTTCTCAATAAGGGAAGAAAACCCAACCAATCCCTTGCTATATTCTTCAAGAGAAAGACCTCCACCACCATAAAAGACTAGCACACAAAAGGGTGCTCACAAACCTTAGAAGACTGGCGCCCAAGAGAGGTGCGCACTTTTCCCAAGAAGTAAGTACTTGCTGAAATTTCCAAACTCACACTTGTGTTATGAATCATGATTCCTCAATGGGGAATTTACCTTTACTTATATTAGACTGAATTTATCAACAATGGTGTCTATTGGCACAACAGGGCCAACCTTAATAACTCAAAAAATAATTAATAATTTCCATATTAATTATCTTTTACATTATGGTGGGGCCGACCTGTACCCTTTACATCACAAATAGCGTTATAGGTAAGTTTGACTCTTGGACAATATAGCAATGGATATCATATACCCACTAGTGCTCAACCACTAGGAGCACATCCATCTGTGCTTAGCCACAAGGATGTCCACATATCTATCTCACTACGTCTCACAGGAGAGCCACACTCACTAGTGCTCAACCACTAGGATCACGTTCACCTGTGCTCAACCACAGGCACATCCAACTCAACAGATCTTCTTTGACTTTCTCACTGCGTTACACAGGAGAATCATATGGAGTATCACATCATCTGAAGTCTTTGCTCAGAGGAGGCTAATACATTGTTTCATCTCTGTCTCAAAACGATGCACCCAACTCATGGGCTTTTCCACACGTTCACCTGTGCTCAACCACATGCACGTCCAACGCAACAAATCTTCTTTCTCACTGTGTTACACAGGAGAATCATCTGGAGTATCATCTCAACTCTCTGCACAAAGGAGAACAGTAAACCCAACACATGGGCTCCTTCCCTTCTCAGGGGCACACAACATTCCATCTTCGTCTCAGAGAGGAACCACACACTCAGCTCATGGGAACACCCAACTCATGGCCCGCAGGGATGATTTTAGGGGCTAAATTTCGCTCATGGGCTAATTTTCCATGGTTTTTCCAAAAACAAGATTCTCTATTTTAAAAATTATTCGCCCAAATTCTATAGGATAAAATTATTTTACCTTAAAAATCGCCAAAATTTTCTAAAAACTATATAAAATAATTAGAAATTTGAATATTTTTACAAAAATATCGCCAAACATTTATAGTTGACATATGAAGGATTAGTAAGATTCGCCAAGGTTTCTACATTTTAAATTAAATTTTCATCCTTAAAATCATCCATGCTCATGGGCTTCCTCACCCCACACAAGGGCATACACCATGTTCCTTCTTCGTCTCAGAGAGGAACCACATACCCAACTCATGGGCACACCCAACTCATGGGATTTTTCTCAGGTCGACTCACTCAGTCTGTATCCTGGAGGATGTCTTACGCAACTGTAATCATCAACACTCCCTCTCATCTAGGGAGTCATTCTTCACCAGGCCAAGTTTGTCATGGAAGTACTCGAACTTCGTCTTAGCTATAATCATCAACACTCCCTCTCAGCTAGGGAGGTAATCTTCACCAAGCCAGTTTCTCACGGAAGTACTTGAACTTCATATTGGCAAGCGGTTTGGTGAATATATCTGCAATCTTCTCATGTGTAGGAAGGTACTGCACGTGTACTGCTTTCCTCTGCAACATGTCTTTGATATAATGATATTTTATCTCAATGTGTTTCGATCTATCATGAAACATAGGGTTCTCTGAGAGCTTCACACAGCTCTGGTTATCACAAATAATAATAGGATCCATCTCATGATCAAATAAATCTGTCAGAAGCTTGTGAAGCCACACTGCTTCGCAGACTGCCACACTCAATGCTATATACTCTGCTTTTGCGGTACTCAAGGCCAAAGAGCTTTGTTTCCTGCTGCACCAGGAAACCATGGCAAACTCCAAGATAAAACAACAACCAGATGTGGTCTTTCGGTCCACTGTACTCTTTGCTCAATCTGTATCGACATATCCCTACAAACTCAAGTTCACACTGGAGGCATATCTCAGGCCATAACCAACTGTGCCTCACATATATCTCAATACATGCTTTACTGCTATCCAGTGAGTCTGTCTCAACTGACTCATGGATTGACTAAGCACATTCATTGCATAGCATATATTAGGTCCAGATATATCAATGATCCAATCAGTTGTCGGTTCATATGTGGATCAATCTCGTCTGAATCATCGTCATTTATTTTTCGTCAAATCCATCACCATCGGTGTAGTCATGGATTTGCATTCTGTCATACTGAACTTCTTTAATATCCCCACTGTATATTTTGCTTGACTTAGGAAAAGTCTCATTGGTCCTCTATCATACTTCTTGTCCCAAGAAGTAGTGCATCATACTCAGATCCTTCATCTCGAAATCAGAAGTCAAGGCTTGCTTGTATCCAACAACACGACTTCATGAATAAGTCATCAAAATCAGGCTCTCGTCACCAACAATGTAATAATATAGGTTTGGATCAACAACACCCTTGCTGAAACCCAAACTCATCAAGAATCCATCCATCTGAAGTTGTTTCCAACTCATGGATGGTAGTACGAATGGAAGTGCAATGGGTTTACTTGATCAGGTGTCTCATCATAGACAACTCCCTCTATTTGTGGGAATCCTCTGGCTACAGATCTCGTTTTGTTTTTCTCGACACTTCCATCAACTGCATGTTTGATCTTATAGATCCACTTGGAAGTCACCATAGACTTCCTTTCTGGTCTCGGAACAATTTCTCATACATCATTCTTTTAAGATATACTGGTATTCTTCTATCATGGCATCTTGCCATACCTGATCACCTGTCGCTTCTCCATGACAAGGAGGCTCAGAATCAATGAAATGGCATATGGCTGAAGGGTAGCTCAAAAATCTCTTTTGCTTTCTTGGGATGTGCCTTGAGGGGCTTGTATGTTCCTCTACCTCCTGCAGAGTTTGTCGGGCTTAGGAAGGCCTTTTATGTCTTACTGCAATATATCTGGGCATATCAACTAGAGCAACTGAATCGGCAGGAATAATCTTTGCCTCCCTCTGAACTGCTGAAGGGGGAGAAGGTATTGTCTCTTCCTTCTTCTCATTTTGTTTGACTCCCTCTTAGTCAAGTAACTCTCTTTGAAGTCTGAAGGATGGATGCCTTCTTTTACTTGCTTGCCAGATCTTTTATGTCTTCAGGTGCTCTACTTGACTAGCATAATAATCAATAAATAAGATTTGGACTCCTGTACCAGGGATAATGGTCGAAGTCATGAGGGCTCCCACACTAGAGATAATACCCTTCACTTATTAAGAATGCAATCAACTATAAATTTAATGATCAAACAATTTACCTGGGTCTGCAGTCATGCTCAATTTTGTATTTGGTTTTAGAGGAAGTACTTCACATCTCTCTTATCTTCATCCTTTTGAGGTGGGTCTAGATCAATGTCAGTTGTGGAGGCATATTGTCTTCCTTTCTTCCTAGTTGGACAATTTCTTGCATAGTGTCCATATTTGTCACATTTGAAGCAGTGAATCTCTGAAACATCTCTTCTCTGATCATGACCTAAAGCTGATGGAGTCTTCTCATCTCTGAATGTTTGTCTGAAGTTTCTTTTGAATCTTCCTCCTTTCTTTGTATGAAATGCAAGAGCATGGTTGTCATTAGGGGAGTCTTCCACTCCTCTATTTCTAAGTCTAAGTTCTTCTTGAGTACAGTCTGTCCACAGACGATCAAAAGTTGGTAATTTTTCTCTTCCATTGATGCTTTGAAGAAAAGGTTCCCAGTGTTTTGGAAGATTGTTGAGAGTAGATAAGACAAGTTATCTGTTAGACATGATTTCTCCAATGGCACCTAGCTGATCTTTGATCTCTGATATCTTCATAAAGAAGGTAGCAACTGTATCACCTTTTGTCATTTTGATACTTTGAAGTTGGCCCTTTAAGGTAAGGGCTCTAAGGGTGTTGTCACTTTCAAACATATCTTTCAGTGCTTCATACATTTCATATGCTGTCTTCAGGTTGGCAATACGAGGTAGGAGACGATCTCTTACTGAGTAAATGATTATTTTCCTTTCCTTGACATCTTCTTCCCTTCTCTTCATCGGTAGCTATTTCTGGTAAAGTCTTTTGTATCACACTCAAAAGATCATCTTCTTCAAGGAACTGAAGTTGCTTGATCCATCAAGCCTATCTTCCATTAAGGTTTTGTTCTTCATAATTTCAGGTTTCTTCACTAACTTTCGCCAACTGGATTTAGAAAACCTAATGGCTAGGTTAGACTAGCAACCTTCGGTTTTGTTAGGCTTATGATTGCCAACAATAAGCTTTGAGAGTGTCACAGGAATATTGTTGAGCTGAAACGTTTCTTCAATGAGCTGCAGGAACCCTCAAATCAAAAATTCTGCAGAAATTGCGGAACCCTAGAAACCCTAGGGCCAAAAGTCCAAAATCCTTGGAATTTCACTTTAAGAGTCTCTGTAGGTGCGTTGAGGGAGGCCGTACACCCTTATCCAAATTTCAGCCCCAGTGTCCAGGTGTAAAGTGCTGAAAAGGCCATGTTATCCCCAGTTTAGGGATAACTAAGGAGATTATGTCTGGAGGCCCACAGGTCCTAGACATGGAGTACCGAGAGCCAGATCGACTTGAGCATGGCCCTGGAGGGCCCATTTTTTTCTTTCTTCAACACCTCCACTTTGTCAGCAGCAGCAACATCCATCACCTCGGCCTGGTCCTATAGCAGAAGTGGATCTTGCTCCATGAGGTAATGAGTCTGGGTATCATGGTATGTGTCACTCTGATCCTCAAAACCTTTGAATATGTGCATTTGATTCTTTTTGTTTCTAACGGGTGCTTGGATCTTATCCCTATCCACTTGACCATATCTGGGGGGAATGATAGGATGCCCTAGTAAGCTTGTGCTCATAGGTTTTGAGTTGCCACTGGGGGGATTCATGAGAAGCTATTGTTCGCTCCCACCATACTTACCACTTTCCATCTTTCTCCCGCTCATCCTTCCCATTACACTGGTCCGAGCATTGGGTTGGCCAAATATTTAAGGGTTGTACCTTACCTTGTGGGAAAAAGGGGCTAAAGGCCCAGAGGGTAAAAGTAGTTGGCAAAAGATAGAAGCCAAAGAATGAAACCTTGAGATGCTTCGCCTAGGGATCCCCGAGAAAGTAGTAAAAATCTTCTCATCAAGAAACAGAGGGACCCATAAAAAATGATAAAACAAGACCTAGTTAGAGGATAGGGGTCTCATCACGAGCCAACCTATTAGGTCCATGGGCATGTAGCGGTATGACACTACCAACAATTGGTCACCAAGCCAAGGTAGTGGCTCTTGGTGGCATAGCCAAGAGAAAGGGGGTTTCATCACGAGCGAACCTTCTCATTTTCGTGAAATGCTTGTGGGTAACATTGCCACCACTGGTCACCACGCCAGGGCAGTGTCCCTTAACTAGCTTCTTGAAGAAAAAACAATAAAAATAAAGATAAAAGGCATGAATGGGCTTGGAAACATTTGCATCCATGATAGGTGCAACTCACCTTCTACAGAGGCACCCACATGTAAGCCATACATTTCCCTGCTATCACCGCACCCCTTGACTAGACATCCCTTATCCACTTCATCCACTCACATGGCTTGGATTTGATCTCTCCTGGAAACACCCCTGTCCAGTGAGCATTAGCCCAATAGGACATCCTAGCGTTTCCTCCAAACTTGGCTTGTAGATTAGTATAATGTCTTTGAGCACTTGTCAGGGTAAAAGGGGTTTTATGCACATGTTCAATAAAATTGATGATTAGATGTGATTGGCTTTGCTATGATCCCTGTGACTTATGAGCCCATGGAGGGCGTATCTGTTGATGTGCAGGGCCATACCCGATGGACAGGTACCCTTATGGATAGGTACACATGGGGAGATGATTAGTTCGGATCTCCATGGGGCTGAAAGCCCACCAAATGGATGCTAAGACCCCAGCAGGGGGTAGAGACAGATCAGAGACCCTTTTGTGTGCTAGGTTTATGGTGTGGGAGGTCTTTCTCTTGAAGAATATAGCAAAAGATTGGCTAGGTTTTCTTCCCTTGTTGAGAAGGGTTTCCCAGGATGCTTATTGTGTACTTGTGAATGGTGTTTCTTCTTGTGATCTTGGTTACTGCATCAAATTGTTTATGGTGTAACTACAGTTGTCTATGGTTCAAGTAAAATGCTAAAATTGAAGATTTTCAGGTCCTATCAAGCATGCCTACTGGGTCTGTCTTTGACCACATTTAGGCTCTAAGTTTCAACTGTTATGTAAAGTGTTTGCTGCTGTTTTAGGATAGCCAATAGTCCAAGAACTTCTTGCTGATTTGTTACGGTTGCACTTCCAATTTTAGGTGCTCTAGCATGTAGTTTTAGTAACCAGAAGTTAGCACATGCATACTAAAATAAGTACAACACACCTAAAGATCTTTACAACTGAAAATGAACAGATCTAAGAGACTAACACATGCATTTTTGTACACATGTATTTTTGGTCAACATGACCTTGGATAACCCCCCCGGGGAAAACCAGTTTGGGATATCTGTCTATATAATGATGATTAAAGCAAGAGATACAACAAGTAATGAAATACAATGGAACCTGTAAACATAGCAAGCTCCTCACGAGCCTTGCCACAAGATCCAGAGGAATAAGTGCCCAAGCTGTGGTGGGCTATCTCCCTTTGTTGCCCTCTGTACTGAGCTGAAGCGCCCTAGCTCATTAGTAACCCAATGAAGAAATCCCTCCATAGGAATGTCCTCTCCTGTGCTGCCTCTCCACTGAAATTGTCAGAGCTCGAATCCTCCAAGCAGATCTGCTACCAGGTAGTTGTCAGTCCTCTCAACATGTGCGCCCTCCTCCTAGCAAAAATGATCACCAGAAATAAACTGAGCCATAAACTGAATGTCTCTCTCCACAGAAACAAGCGCCCAAGCTCTCCTCTCCCTATGCATCAAACCTCATCCCGATCTGACAAGTCCTCCTCTCCTGATGAACAAATGAAGGATAATAAATGCACCC
>SNQJ01S0084234.1:19978-34654 GCA_010110895.2 Picea sitchensis
TCACTTTTGACTTAAAACTCCTAAGTCAAAGTGAAATTAGAATCATAAAGTAAAGTACAAGGGTAATAGTCTTCCCCCTTTGTGCTTAGAGACTCATAAGCACATGGGGACCACTTTCCAAGGTACCCAAATCTCAACAAAAATTGGAATGAACTTCATGCTTGAGCATAGCTCAATGAAAAATCAACAAGGATGGCACTTCAGCGACAACAAAGGAGATTGAGTTCATTGCTCAGTATGATAGGGAGTGTGCGTTTGTCGGTTCCTTGTCTGTTGTTACACCATCCAACATCAGGTGGGGAGACAGAGTTGAGGAGGATCTATTGACTCATAGTAGTGATTCAGAGGGAGCTCAGACTCAGTTTTCATGGACACCATCATCATGGGTGACTGGTCCACCTAGGACAACTTCAGTTTTAGAGTTGTCGAGACAGAGGGTTGGTGAAGGGGCTTCAGAGCATCAGAGATTGATGAGGAGGAGCAACAAGACACCATAGAGGCTTGAGCCTCACTTGGCTACAGAGACGAGCAGATTAGGTTCTGGATCCACTTCAAGTGGAAGTCACTTGGTGAGAAGCCGAGTTGAGAATCTTGGTGAGATGCCGAGATCCAGATACTCTTGGTGATATACCAAGAGGGGGAGATTCTTAATGAGATGCCAAGAGAGTGACTCTTAGTGATATGCCAGGAGTAGTGACCGTTGGCAAGATGCCAGGAGGTAGAAATCCTTGGTGGGAGACCAAGGTTGAGATCTTTGGTTTGGTGCCAAGATCTAGGTGATCTTGGATAGGTGGAGATGCACTTCCATCTATAGATCACGCAGATTGATTAGATCTGTGTTAGAGACTACTTTCATTGATTAGGGTACAACCATACTCACCGAGTATTTGCTAGTAGGCAACCATATCCACTGTAGGGATGAGATTGAGGGTGAAGGGCACTTTCCTCGGTAAGAGGGAGTGTTGAGATTTGGGTACCTTGGAAAGTGGTCCCATTGTGTTTGTGAGCCTCTAAACACAAGTGGGAAATACTTTGTACTATGTACCATGTACATTATGTCTAATTTCACTTTGACTTAGGAGATTTAAGTCAAAAGTGAAATTTTGTTATTTTAGCCTAAATGACTGTTAGTTCACTTTGTGGGTGAATTGAGGGACATAAAGAGAAACTATGGAAACTTGAGTAAAGTGGGTTTTGAGTTGAGATTCTTTTGGAGAGATCTCAACCATTGATTAGAGATGGGATGAGATGATCTCATCCACCCATCTCTTAGGTTTCCTTATGTTTCCTTAAGAGGGGTGCATAGGGCAAGGAGAGGCTCATTCTCACTTGTATGTTCACCAAAGGAGCTTGGAGAAGGGAAAGGAAATGGGAATGGAAGCATTGGGAGAGGAGAGCATGGGTGCCTCCTTTCATGGAGGGCTCATGAAGGCTTAGGGCCCAACTTATTTGTGGTTGTTGTTCTTGCTTGGAGGAGGGAGCACTCGAGGAGGAGGGCGGTCTTGTGGTGGTCAGATTGCTTGGAGGACAGTTTCAGTGGAGAGGTAACTCACATATTCAAAGTTGTGTGCAAGGGTTTTTCCATCAAAGCTTCAGGGAGCAAGGGCGCTTCATTTTAGTGGATAGAGCAACATTTGAGGAGGGCGCACCATGCTTGGGTGCATCTTTCACTCTTGGACTTGTTGCAACTTGAGACAAGCTGCTATTGTATCAGGTTCATTTGTTTCATGTACTTGTTGTATTCCACCTTCTATTCTCCACATATATATACTTCCATTCCAAACTGGTTTTCCCCAGGGGGTTGTATCCAGGGTCATGTTGACCAAAAATACTTGTGTTCATTTCATGCATGCTTAGAATTGTAAATCAGCATTTAGAGTTGTAAAGATCTAGAGGTAGTATTATTTGTTTTGAGTATATTGCATGTGCTAACATTGGGATAATATAACACTTGCAAGGGCACCTCAAAATGACACTTAACCATCAAATCTGTGAGCATAAAGTACTTGACTGTTTGCTGTCATAAAACAGCAGCAAAGGACAGTCTTGAAGATAAAAACTTAGAGCCATCTTGAGGTCAAAGACAGACCTAGATGGCAGCCTCATAGGACCTCAGAATTTCTACAGTGATATTATTTTTTGGTGACTCTATTGTCTACTGGCTGTGGAATGATCTCTTTTCCTGGAACTGTGCTCAAACAGGTTTGATTATGGCTGCAATTATTCTGCGAAACTTAAGATTTCTTCTTCAAAGTTTGCTGTGGAATATTCATGTATTGGCCACAAGCCAGTGTAATAATTGAAAATGGCCAAAGGCAGGGTTTGTTGCCACAAACAACCAGATTTGGCCACAAGCTGAAATCATGTCACTATCAGTTAGGATATGGTCCTCTTCTAACAATAGCGGAAGTGCCTTGGACGGGGATCTGATACCAATGTAATGGACAAAGTGGTTCATACACTGGATATCCAAAATAAATAGGATAACAATTAAAAATCCATGTAGGATAAATATAATGCATTGAATATATAATATGATTGATGATTACATGAATGAGGGGTGTATGGCATTTATATGCGTAGGGTGACCCGTATATGCAATTGTGTTTTTATGAGTTCTACCTATTAATTACATATGATTTACATTATACCCTAAGTTCTATATTCCTATATCTATATATATGTTATTTTATATTCATAACAACATTCGGGATTCATGTCATATTGATTAACATTTTGTAAAACGAGCACCACCATTTTGTGTGTGTTTAGATGTTGCTTAGATAGAAGACTACTATTATCAACAAAAGAATATCATACATGTGGCTAAACTTAAGTAGTGAATAGTGTGAATGTAGAGCAACCTCCACATCAGTGGGAGCAATAAAATGCTGTGTGAGATGTTTTGTACAGGTCTGATGCTTGTGTTTTGTTTGTGTGGCAATAGTTTAAACCAGTGTTGTAAAAATCGCCGATAAATCGCGATTTTTTCCAAGAGACGATTTTTATGAAAGAATCGGCCAAAAAATCGGCACGATTTTCAAACGATTTTTAGGCGATTTTTTATGAAAAAATCGCGATTTTTACCAAAAAATATCATACATGTGGCTAAACTTAAGTAGTGAATAGTGTGAATGTAGAGCAACCTCCACATCAGTGGGAGCAATAAAATGCTGTGTGAGATGTTTTGTACAGGTCTGATGCTTGTGTTTTGTTTGTGTGGCAATAGTTTAAACCAGTGTTGTAAAAAAATCGCCGATAAATCCATGATTTTTCCAAGAGACCATTTTATGAAAGAATGCTGCACCTATAACGATTTTCAACGATTTTTAGGCTTTATTTATGAAAAATCATGATTTTTACCATAAAAATCACTCATAAATCAAGGAAATGACATTTAAAAATCGCCTAGTTTAAAAACACACACCGCTGGGTTTTAAGGGTCCAGGAGGGCTTTTGAGGTTTCCACGAGTTCATTGAGCCAAGGAGGAGAGCTAAGGAGGAGAGCCAAGCCATTCAACCACAGCCAAGGAGGAGTTTGCCATTGGGATTTTGTAGATTCAAGGGTCAAATTTCAGGATTTGGCATTGGAATTTTAGTCCATTTCACAATTTTTGCATTTAGAGGTAAGCAGTACCTGTCTATTATTTCTCATTTTTTACCATAGATTTTCATAGGTTTTCAATGGCAATGAGTTTTATATCTTCCAAATGATTTTGATGGATCAAACCATTTTTTTTCATACATTCTTATGTGATTTTATTTTTTGCCATGTATGCCCAAAACGTTTTTGGATTTTCTTGCCCTAGGTCAATGAAAATTAGTTTAAATTTGTGTCTATTTCGGATTCAAAACCAAGTTTGAATGCTAGATACATAATTGATTTTGATTTATGATCTTTAAATTTTCATTTTTCATCAATAACACATGCTAAAAAATGATTTTTTTGCCCTAGGTTGATATTTTTTCATATTAAAGATGCCAAAGCCATTAGGATCCATTCTGGGAGTATGGTGAGCTTGCTACTCCAGGGAATCAACAACATCTTATGCAAGTTATGTGGGAAAGCAATGTTTGGTGGGGTATATTGGCTAAAATACCACCTTGCTAAAATTTCAAGGAATGAAATCGAGATTTGTCCTAAGTCAATTGAAGAACTTATTGAGAAGGCCACAAAAAGACTTGTTAGTATTCGCAAACAACAGTCATTTCTAGAAGCCAAGAAAAAGAAATGGCTTCAAGGATTCATATTTTCAAGGGGAAGCACACCACTGATAAATGGGAGTGTGGAGCTCCCTAGTGAGATCCACCACAATCAGAATCCACATCGACATCATCATATTTTGCCCAAGAACCATCTTGCACAACCGTCATCAAGTCCACATGAAAAAAAGAGAGGAAAGAAGAAGCGATAAACTCAGGGTAAATGCTTTGGAGTAATATATCCGCTTTTGCCAATAACCCATTTTTATAAAATTCATGTTTTGAGGTTTAGGTATTGTTAAAAGGGTATAGTTTCCCCATCATCACGAAGCTGAGAGGGCCCATCCTTCCAAAATGAAAGATGATTGTACTCAAAGGCTGGGTGAGATCGCGCTCATTGGTGATGCACAGTGGATGTCATATTGGACTGGGATGGGAAGGGTAGGACCCTTATCAATTTGGTCCATTGTCCCTGTGGGACAATGTTTGAACTGTGATGCATCTCAAGACATGTCAGATGATGCAACATTACTTTTGTGATTTTGTTGGGGTTTTATCAAGAATCAAGAGTTGTCCAAGCCCTGCTAAATTACAATGCCTAAATTATGTGGTCACGGCAGGATGCTTATGTCCAGTATCCTACACTATTTTGACCTTTGCCTTTATTGCCTTGGACTTGATATTAGATGGATATGGGGAAAGCTGATTGATCATGAGAATCATTGATTCGCCGAGAGCATCAGCTGTGTAATTACATACAATCAAGGTTTCCAGACTAGCATGATGAGACACACAGTGACGTCAGAGAGTTGGTGCCGCCCTCATCACACGCTTTGCCACCGCTTATTTCTTCTTCGCCCTTTTGATCTTTGTGGTGGAACGTTAATAATGTCTTTCCAGTGGCTGTAAGGTTTCACTACTCAAGGCGTTAAACCAGAGGCAAGCCATTATGAGGGCCAGGCTAGACAATGAGAGCTTTGGGATGCGGTGAATGAGGTGTGCACTCATCGCTGAACCTTTGGTAAAGGTTCTGCTATTAGTCGACGCAAGACAGAGCCCAAGAATGTATTACCTATATGAGGCCATGGATAGGCCAAAGAGTCCTTGATGATTAGACTGATGAGGATTGATATCTATACTTCAACCTCGATTTCCTACAAATATGGTCAGGTTTGACTTTAGGTTGTCCGCTTTGAGTGTGTCCAGAGGATGGTTCCAAGTGAAACTGACCGATTAGAGCTTTCCAAACAGTTGGAACTTTATAAGAGATCCACTGGCTTATTTGGGTTTGATATGGCCATAAATGATAGAAAGAACATAATGCCAAGTAAGTTTCACTTTGTTTTAACTTTAAGTTTTGAAAGTTTCAAAAATTCATTTTTCAAATTTCAATTTGTCTTCTTTATGTTTCAACTTTCTCTAATTCTTTGTAGATACTTGGTGGGAAAAATACGACACAAATGTACCTATTCTACATAAGATGGCAATTAAGGTGCTTAGCCGCATAGCTCTTCTCAGTTGTGAGTTAACTGAGTGTATTTGAAAAATACACACCAAAAAAGCGTAACAACAGGTTAGAGAATTTCAATGAAATTTCAAATTCATTTTAAAATTATAAATTATTAACTTGTCATTTAAATTTATTCTCCTTACATTCTAATAAATTAATTTATGATCCCCTTTCAGGTTGGATAATTTCACTTAAAATGATTTGGTCTACGCCCACTACAATCTCAAGTTGTGGGTGAAGAAACTTGAGATAAAAATTGATGCAAAGGCATTTCATTGGATGAGATTGACACCACCACTGCATGTAGGGTGGAGGTTGAGGAACTTGTTATTGAGACCACCCTTGATTGGGTAGAGGACAATGGTGATGATCATTGTATCTTTGAGGACTTGGATCAGGATTTTTCAGAGGATATTCAGTTTCACTTTGAGTTTGCAAGTGTGCCACCAGGCTTGCTACCAGCAGAGCGAGAGTCACAGAAAGAAAGAGATAGATACAGTGGTAGCACTAGCAGTCAATCTCCTCTACCATTACCTTCTTCTAGGGGACATTGTCTCGAGGGTCTTCTACTTATTCTAGAAGACGCTTGACTCCAGTACGAGGCTCACATGCCTCAAGGGCACCTACTACTGGAGCAGAGGGAAAGTGCTTTACAAATGGGACATCTTTGCTCAGAAAAAGAGTAGAGGGAATCCAATTCCATAGTTTATTTACTTGATTTCATTATAGATGACTCATGACTCATAGTCATGAGTCATGATGACGATCATGAGATACATTTATGATTTATTATATTTTTTGATGACTCAGGATTCAGGAATCAGGACATGATTCATTTTTGATGTGTGATGTATCACTAGACATCTTATATATCTTATATATCAGTTTTCTTTCCATATTAATGTGGCAATCTGTCTATTTGATGCTATTGTTGCTTTAAATGTTTCAAAAATTAAAAAAAAATGAATATTTTTGTATTTTTTTAAGTTTGCCGATTTTTTCCCGATGTTTTGGCGATTTTGACGAAACGTTGTTTTCTGGACCCCGGCGATTTTTTCCCCGAAACGATTTTTACAACATTGGTTTAAACTTTAAAGTTTTAAACCACATCTGATTGGGATGCTTTTGTTAAAGACCTAGCCATTCATGAAAGTGACCAACTTAGAAAGAAACAAAAGAAATATCATAATTAAGAGGCACAAAAATGTGGGGCAGTGTTCCAACTTTTGGTATTTTTTGCATGCCTAGGGTAGATTCTTTATTCCTTTCTTTGCAAAAGACACCTTATCCTTTTTTGGTGCTTCAATCACAGAGAGAGTGGATATTTGATTTAATATTTGACATTTTTTACTAAATCCTTCTTTACCATCATCACTTGAAAGAATTTTTGTGGCATTCTTTTTTTGATCTTGGGGAAAGAGTTTCCAATAGGAGACAAGGTAGAGAATAATATGGTGTGCATTCTTCTATCGACAGTGAACACAAGAAGCCAATACTCTAGACTTAACTGCCTTTAAAGCTAGATACAACAAACTCGTCTGTTGGAGGATATTCACATATCCTACCATTGTAGGAGTTGTAATTGAAAATTGAGTGCCTTTAGCTCATTAATTTTAACTTTTAATAACTAGGAAAAACACAATTATTTAACAAGAACAATTTATTTACAACCAAAGGCTTCTGTGGTTTACATAAACAATTTGAGAATGTTGGTTTGATGGTTTCTTCCTAGTGCTAAATAGTATTGTTTAATGTCAACTATTATTTAATGGTCTTGAGACATTTTTAACCACCAATGTATTAACAATAATTTTGGTCTGTAGGATTGAACATTCCACCAAGGGAGTTGGCCATACTTTGTCAAAAGGCAAGCAATTCTTCAAAATACTTCAATATTTTCTTGTTGAATTAGATTCTTGAGTTGATGGCAGATGCTTCTTGAAGAACATATTTTGAATATTACTGTTGATGCACTTTAGGTGGAAAATCATATTGTTGGAGCTCCTTGTGGTGTAATGGACCAAATGACCTCAGCATGTGGTGAAGCTAATAAACTTTTAGCTATGGTGTGCCAGGTGTGCCCCGTTGACAGGATTAAATCCTCTTTCCTGGTGTTGGAATGTTTAAATAGATGTTGTGCACAATATTTGTTTTAGTATGACTACTAACGAGGACTGATGATGGCAGCCTGCAGAAGTCAGGGAACATGTAAATATTCCCTCACACATACGCTTTTGGGGTATTGACTCGGGCATACGACATAGGTATGATTCTTTCTTTACAAATTTCTCCTTGTCAGGGCGTTTTGCATGTAATGTGCTTCTCTATGAATGCCAATTCTTCATGTCATATGAGCTGAAACATCATGTAAATAGTATAAGGAAATGACTCCCAATTTTATTTCTTTAGAGCTAGGGAATTCAATTTAAACTCATGAAGAGCTAACCCCAAAGAAGCATGGCAGAATCCTGATTTTTAAACAGTTGTAACATCTCATGATAAGAAATAATCTTAAAACTGAGTAGACAAAACAGGAAAAGTAAATTACAATTCAATTTTAAAAGGATGGAGGGTAGATGGTCAGATGAAACAAGTCTAACCTTCTGTTTAAATGGATAGAGGCGAGATTGAGGTAAAGTCTTGAGCTTAAAGTTCTCAACAATATCTTTCAAGTTTTTTTTTTTTGTGGAAGTAGTAACAAAAGTTATATGTGTTTTCTTCCCAGAAATCTAGTCATATATTATACAAAATCCTAAACTGTAAACTAGTAGAATTGTGGCATAGCTTTGCTTCTCCTATAAACATGTGGAAGGAGGTCAAGCATTTTTGGATCTAGTGTTAAGGCTGATTTGGACATTCCAATTTCCTAGTGGTCAGCTTGGTCTCTCAAATATTTGTTGGCAAACAATTAGCTGGGAAAGGTCTCTTGTTTTGGAAGGATTTGTGGAACCATGAGCATCAAGAATGATACGTAGAGTGATCTTAATTGATCTCAGAAGTTAAATCGTTTAGACAAAATTGCTTATGAAGGCATTTGTTGTATGATTCTAGAAAGTTGTCTCTTTTAATACAGTTTTATGAGTCTCTTTTAAATCCAGCAGTAGCTTATTCTGATTTATTTCTTCCTTAGCAGTGTTGAAGAAGAGGATATAAGTTCCATTGTATATCCCCTTCTTCTTATTGATTCCCTAATGTAAATATTTTTCTGTAACTATATGATGTATTTTTTGGAAAAAAAATGCAGCTTCATGGGTCAGGTCCATTCTAGATTCTGGAGGGATTGGAAATAGACTAATGGAAGCCCTTTTACATTTAATTAGCAAAGGACATTTGTGATCTGGCACAACACACATCTGTCACTGTCCCCTGTTTGAACAAAAGGTGGGGATTGTAGGATCTTGAAGCAGGTTGGTTGAGGAGGTTCCAATGCACTAGGAAATCTCAATCTTCTTTCAAACACAAAGTATGGGGGTGGCTTATGCTTCATCAAGGGTTGGCTCTTAATATCATGCTTCTTAAACATGGTGTTACAAATGTTGCTTGCACACTTTGTTGTGAGGATGAAACAATTGAACACGTTTTTTGGAAATGCAAGTCTGCCAGGACTTTCTGGATATGGTTTTAGGTTGAGTTTCACTTTCTATTTACTGCCCCTTTCTCATGGAGAAAACCTCTCAGGGGGACACTTGGATGATTAGGGACAATTACATAGTTTCATGGCACAAAGTTCCACTGATTTCAATTGTTCTCTGTGGAAACATCAATGTAAAACTAGTTTTAATGAAGAATCATCTTCCCTTAGCCTAGGAGAATCGAGGCTGTTTAAGAAAGTATAGGCGATGCTTGTTAAGGTCAAGCTTAGTGTCTTTCATAGAGATGTTGAGTCTCTTTGATGAGAAATGAGAAGTCATCTAACCATTAGATATGTTTCAATAAATTAATATTAGCCTTAATGAAATAGATAGTTATGAAAATGTTCTAGAAAAGCTCATGGGAGATAGGAAAAACATGAGTAGGTTTACAAAATGCATCAGGTAGTTTGGAATGTTAACTCCGGCTGCATCTTATTTAGCTTATAAATAAAGGGAAATTGTAATTGGTTTTCATTATGGAACGAAATAAGAGTTTGTAGTATTTCTTTTTCAGATTTTCTAACTCTTCTTATTTCGTCTTAGTTTCATTCTATATCAGAATGGTATCAGAGAAATGAAGCCTCTGGGCATGTGAAAGCTATTTTTTTAACGAATAGCTCAGCTTTGCTATTAGTTATAGGGTGTTGTGTTTGTATTTGAGTTTCCCTTTGGTATCCATCCAAAGTTTTGTGTCATCATTTTTCTTGATCTTTATCATGGATGTCTCTTATTTATTTGGGCATGTTCTCATGATGTCAAGCTCAAATCTGAACTTGCAAATTGGATCTAACAACTTGCTGTGTGTAGAAACAAGGCTGCACGAGTTGCATATTTTTTTATCAGTATTTATTTTATGGATTTTTGGTATTTTCCCAGGTTCTTATTTGTGGTGGTAACTATCCACCTTTCCTCTTTTAGTTCAGGCTAAGTTACCAGGATTCAGATACAGATATGGATCTCGATACAGATCCACCAATTTAAAAAAAAACCAGGATCCGGATACGGCGGGGAAACGGAGAGTACACACAATATAAATATATTTTTATAATTTAAAAAAATAAAATTTATAGAAAAATTTTAAAAAATATAAATTTTAAATATAGATCATTTATCTATGTTACTTTATATTAAAAACTGTACTTATATTAATAAAATATCTATATTAAAAACTTTATAAAGTATCTATGTTTTATCTAGTATATAGTTTATATTTATCTATGTACTAAAGTTTTATCTAGTATAAACTTTATGTTTTATACCAGTATATACTTTTTATTTATCTATACTATATACTAAGTATAGATATTTACCTATGAAAATCATATAAAGTAACATATATATTTTTAAAATATCTATGTTATAAACTATATTAAATAGAAATAGAAAGTATCACATTAAAAACTTTACTTTATATCTATGTTACTTTATATTAAAAACTATGCACTAACCTAAGATCCACGGATATAGTTTTTACTATAAAACTTTATCAAACTTTGAGCATTGACAGGGCATCCGGACTAGGATTGGGAAGCATCGGTATCGAACGGAGCAAGCGACAACACGACATCACCTAATAATTTTAGCTGCTTGTCGAATCGTAACAAGGTAGCTGGGGAACCATTTAACTGAATATCGAAGCGGTCCGCTGCCCTTCCCGTTGGTGTAAGGCGGCATTTCCAAAATGAGTTTCACATTGGCTTACACGACAGCTAAAAATATCTTTTTGGATTTTAAATAGCGGCAGTTTTTCAAATGTGGCGGATCTTAGGCGGATCCCGACGGATCCGGATCTGTATCCGTTTCGGATTCAGGGATCCGCGGATCCAGTCCCCAAGCCTGACGTATCCGGTAACATAAGACCGTTCAAGCAATTGCCTTGCAACCATATCAATTTGCCTTATTGGTTCAGGGGTTTTCGTTGCAACCCTTTGCAAATTTGTGAAACCACGTAATTTTGTGGTAGTTGTCCACCAATATGTGCAAGTATTTGTCTTGCCATATTTTCTAGTGTTTGTGTAGAGTATATGCAAGTATTGTTTCTGTGTTGCGTTTAGAGGTTTAGAGATTTAAAATCTTTGTGTTTTAAAATGTCATGTCCCTTTAATTGCATTTGTCAAAATCTAATGAAGTTCTAAGTTTCTTGTGGCTTGATATTTGGTTCAATTTGCACTCAATTGTGGATTGAGTTTCAAAACATGAGTTGGCCTTTCACTCAATTGGGTTTGATCATCAATTTTAGGATTCTATATGCTCAACTCCTATGTGGATTTCATCACAAGATTCATGTGATGTGAGTGCATACCTTTAAATATTGTTCCTCACTATTGTGGCCTTCACGTTCAACCTCTTATCTTTGCTAGCAACGTGTCTATGGTAGTCGGTGTGCATTTCATAGATTTGCATGTGTGATCCACTCCGACATCAAATTTTAAGTTGATGCATATGGTTACTTTGTTAGCTTTTATAGCTCTGAAGCTACTCCCCATGTTTTGTCTTGTATGCGGAAGTGACCTTGCATTTGCACTTGCACTACTAGGCACTTGACTTTGTAATAGGCGTCTTATAAAGTTGTAATAAAGTGACTCTTTTATTAAAGTAACTTTTTGTAAAGTGTCATTTCTAATATTTTATTAAAGTGACTTTATGTCATAAAGTGGAATTTTACTTTAATAAATGTAAGTGATTTATTTTGGAGGGAATGAATCATGTCCCTTGATCTTGTAAAGGCAAGATTAGATCTTGGCCATTGGATTTAGGGATGGGGACGGTGAAAAGTCACTTTCAGGTTGTTGACCGCCTATTCAACTAGGGGGTCAACTCCATGTGCCATGAAGATATGCATCAACAGATGCTAATATGTCGAAGACAGTTTGGTTCTACTGGGCAATTTTTGCCTCCAGCACATATTTTTGTAAACGAAATTTTTGCACCCCTGCGTGGGTTAATAATGTAATAGGTCTGCATGGGTCATAGTTAGGTCAGTTACCTTGAGATTTTTTCATTAGGAGAGTTCCTTTCATCGAGGGTTTTTTATCCTCAGGTTATTAATTGGGCTTTTCAGCCTTACTAATTTCCCTTGAGTTTTTCCCTCCCACCAACAATAATTCCTCCAAAGTGGTGAAAGACGTTCTATTGGAGTTGGTAGCTATTGTTTAGGAATGATACAAATGACCATGTATGACATCTTAGAAAGTTTCACGGAATTCCGTCAAGTCTAGATAGTTTTTTTTAATTAATTAAATTTTCCTAAGGTTGAAGGTTTAATTATTTATTTAATTAATTAATTGTTTTTGAGCAAATATTGTAAAAACTAGGTCTTTGGGCATTTGTTAGGGGTATTTGTGCTCAAAATAAATGGAATGAGACCCCCTACACCCTTGGACCAAGTTTTAGCTCAGTTGGACAACTTTTGCTAGGTGTTTGTCCACCAGGAGTCTCAGTCAGTGAAAACAACAATTTTAATTACTAAGTCATGACATAGGTAAAATGTCATTTTTGTAATTTATAAGCAAATGGATGAAAGTGATGATGGAAAAGGTGAGAGAGATTTTTCCTAACCTTTCCTAACCTTTTCCAACTCTCACATCACCCCCTCACCTAGCCATTAAGCAAAAACGTCACTTTTCCTAGAGTGGTGTGCCTCCTTTTTATAAAGTCTCCAAAAAGTGAAAAAATAATAAAAACATTAATGGGAGACTTATTATATCCCTTGGTGTGCCTCCCTAGACCCTACAACTCATCATTTAACTTGTCAAAGCCTTGCCAACTCATTCCAATTCATTTCCACTTCATCCATCCATGCCAAAACTCTAACTTACCAAAACCCTAAAAATGACTTTTCTTTGATGTGTGACACTTGTAACTCATCCAAGAGGGGTAGCTTTGCCTTCCCAAGTATAAATAGAGCCTCCCCTTACTCATTTCTACACCATATCTTGAGCTATTGTTATGCTATTGGATTTTTCTTTCATCTCTCTCTCTCTCTCTCTCTTGTTCATTGTGCTTCCTTCCATTTTGCTCTTGAGAGTGTTGGAGCAACATGTTGCTAAAAGACTCTCCTCTTGACTAATAGAAAGGCTTTGGAGGATTTGAAGAAACAAAGAGTATTCTTGTTGCTTCTTGCTACTATTGAGGTGATCTTGTTCTATTTTTCTCTCTCATTCTTGCTTCAAGTTTATAGATTTAGAGTAGAAGCTCCAAGCAAAGTATTTTGTTTGGATAGATTTGTGGTAGTATTATCATAGATCTAGTGAAGTGTTTATTTGGGTATTTCAAAGTATTTTGTTTTACCCTCTAGATCTACTCACATTCTATCTATTTTGTATCTTTTCTCACAACTTTTGCAGGTTTACCTCTAGGGTTTTATTGGGCTAGCCTCAAGGAAGAGTCTACTCTTAAAACCTACCTAAAACTCCATTGCTTTTCAGATCTGATTTCTTTACTCATTCTTTCCATATTTCAGTTTGCTAACAATCGTAGATAGGTCATATTAAATCTACTTTTATTGGGATACTTGTAAGTGAAAAAATTCTGCATAAAAACATAATTTTTTCTTAACTTTTGGTGTGTTGTGTAGCATTTTCAGCAAGCTATTGCTCGCTGGTTTTTGCAGGTTCTTACCAGGTATAAGGGTTATGATGCCCACTTTCGATCATACAACACCTCAAGAACTTTTCCATTGATTGGGTAACAAAAACTCACCCTTTCCCTTGTCTTTCTAGCATTTCTAAAGTCATTCTCTTGCTTCCAAACCCTCTTTGGCACAACAAAGGTAGGCTTGCCTCCACCTTGTGCCATTCTGAGTGGTTTTGTTTCTTGCTTTTCATTTTAAGTTAATTTTTTAATGGTTGCCTACACCTTGGGTGAGACATCCCCAATATCGTATGGCTAGATTAGTAATGTGTTTATGATTTACTTATGCTCACATGGTTAAAATCTTCTAGAAGTAGATCTCACATTGACATAACTAGTCTTAGCTTAAGCCCATGGAGGCATAAATTCACTTACATGCTTTAATCTTTCAAGTTTCGTTTCTTAGCACATTATCTTAAAGCAATAACATACATGGTTAAGTGATGATGAGATAAAGCATTTTCTTCTTTCTTTGGCTAGCTGTTCTTGCCCTTTCATAGCATTCTTTTCATACAAGCTTGCATATGTCTATGGTTAAGTAAATGATGATGGAGTAGCTCTTTTATTTCATCTTTCTTTTACATGATTCATATGTGTCTACATGCTTAAATTTCATGATCTATAACACATCTTTTGGGCTGATTAAAGTTTCGGTTTTGACACTTTTTCATCATTTTTAGGCAAGTAAAAGTCACCTAA